>CAJUYI010004150.1:0-19673 GCA_910591695.1 Galerucella pusilla
GTACAACTCGGCGGTCCCGATATGTAGATATCGTATTAAAAATAACTCACACATAAAACAGAAAAAGAACACAGCATTTTAAAAACAATTAGCAATAGGATTATAGTATATAAAATTTAGAAAATAAAGTTGCTTCCAGAAAAGAAAAGAAAGGCACTAAAATTTTATGTAGATATCACATTAAGAATCATTTTTAAACAACACAAAAAACACAAAAATCAACACCCCACTTTAAAAATGATACAATTTGTAATATATATTTGCCTCAAACATCAATATCAACAATACCAACAATGGAGAAACCGAACTACAAGTTACAAAATTCCACATAAAATAAAAGTACATCTTCAACTTATATTTATACACTGTAGTAATATGTATTTTTCATATCGACATATTGGAGTATCTGTAATCTTGGCAAACCTAAGATCCAAACTTTAAGCTTATTTTTGAATAAATGATTACTAATAATAGCTTTGGTATCCGCTGGAATGAGATTGTACAACCGAGGAGCCAAATAGGTATAACACTTTTGTAAAGTGTTTTTTTGTGATTTTGGCACATAGAATTTATTTTATGACGTTTAATGAAAGACATCCTCTAGAACGTGCTAGTCACATGTATATCCGTGATTTAGTCTGTTAGAGTTATACTCTGGGGTACAAAGTGAACGTTTATAAAACAATTAATATATACCTCACACTCTTCACCATAACGGACCACGAGAAGCGTTCACCCCGTCGTCAACTGACACGTAGACTGACCGTTCTCGTTCGTTGTTGAATTTGTCCATTATTGGCCTGGGTTAACAATAGAAAAATTATCAATAGTCTAAGATCCCGATATAAAACGACCTTCACCGATATGCTTATCTAATTAAACGTATTTTATATTAAATTTAATATGTCAATAAACATGCTTCATATGGGTTGCCTAACAAATTTCAGTCCAGGATATGATTAATTGATTATTATAAGAAAATTTCTCACCGGTTTGATTATTAAACAAATTCTATACCAATCGGAAGTATGAAGCCCTTGGAATATGCAAACGTTAGGATGCCCATTTTTTGAACAGGTTAATCGATAGTAGCATTTTGCACTGGTCTGATTATTGAATGAAATTTATATGATAATAAAGATTATTCAATTCTAAACACGGTGGTATAGGGTTGCCTGCGAAAAATCAGTCCCAAATTCCGTCGAACTTTAAAAAGTGAAATATTGCTGCGAGGGAATGTGTGCGACTGAGAGGTCCCAACCAACCATCCTATAGTACAAGAGCCCCAGCCAAAAAAGTAGGTTCTGAAAAAAATTTAAGAGTGGAACAGGTAATTTTTTCCTTTGAATATGTTCAGGGGTGTCTCCTGAATGTAAATCCAAATTGTCGTCATGGGGGGAGCTTCACTTTAGCCGCCATCTTGAAAAAATAAATATCTCGCGAACCGCGCATCGTACGACAGAAATTGTGAGAATCATTATGGTGGATAATAGTATTTGCCATGTTTTTTTTATCCCAAACTTTTTTTTGTATAACGCATAGGTTTTCAATTATATCGCTCCAAACTTTTTTCAATATGGTTTTTACTGAATATTTAGTTAATGGTCAATGACAAATCAAAAATGGTAATAACTGAAATGTAGAGCATGAAATTTCCTATAAATTTCATTAGAAATAGGTATAATGGAAATTTTTTAATTTATACAGTGCATCATTATGGAATTTCACGGATAGTGACAAAAGTATAATCTATCTACATGGAAATAAAAAGCAAAAAAGTGTCTAAATATGGGATTAACTGAAGTATTGAACAAGTTTACCTGGAAATATTCACAACAATCTTACCGGAACCTTTCTAGGTAAAAAGGTTTAATAAGGGAGAATTGTTGATATTTATTTGGTCGTTAAGAAGATTACCTACCTGAATACCGTAAAATGGGGTTGAATTGATAGTTTTTCCAAGTTTTCGAATAATATAATTGAACCTATGAAGATTTTCAGCAGAATAAAAATTCTACACGATTTGTATATCCATATAATAGTACCTTACGATCATGCAACCTTTTTTTGATAAAACCAATAGAAAAAAAATTATAATCACGTTATCAAACCAATACCTATATTGGGGTGACTTTGATAAGGCGAATTTTCTCGCATCATCTGTACAAGATTATCAAAATAAGTTATCAATTCAATACTTTACCATTTTGGTGCAGACGTTTTTTCCATCAAATCTGCACAGCATTGGGGGGAAATTGATCCATATTAGTTGAATGTTTTATCAAAGTGACCCCAATTATTAAGGTTCATACATTATACTTCAAGTTGGTCGGACATACAGAATATATCCTTTGGTAAATGAAAAGCAATAATTAGCTTCCAAAACAAATATTTATTCGAAGAACATAAAGTCAACTTGACCGTGGTAAGAAAGAGCTCTTGAACCAATCAGTGAAGCAGCTTGCTTCTATCCATCCATTTTTTGTTCTATTGCATCTTCAACTGGACCTGCAGCGCAGCATGGAATACCTTTAGAGCCATTTTCTGTCCATCTATCCTACATGTGCTCTGATTTATATATAATGTAATGTGGTAATAATACCCCTGAAGCAGAGCCACAAAACATGATATATATTGTTGATTTAGAATGGTTTATGATGTTTTCTGGATACTTTTTACCTCTCCGATACAACTATCAATTTCACCCCGAAATCAGTATCAAAGTGACCCCACTGAATGAAAATGCTCGTGGTATGTGAATGTGTGAAAATAAGACGTTATACTCGGAAAGTGAGGTTATCCTACTGATAACAATTATTTATTCAGCACTAATTCGTTAATAAACTGTGTAATGACATTATCGTGCTTAGATTTTTTCCACTGTTCATTTAGCACTGAATATAAGCACTATATTCAAGACTCTGTGAAAAATATATCAATGCTTATTTGCAACTGACCGAGCTCTCAACAATACTTTTTGAAGTTCTCACTTTTAGGCTGAACTCTGGCCAGATGTTCATGGATTACTTTTGGCGCGTAATTTGAATATCAGAATGAAATTCCGTCCAACTATCAAATTCACCCCACAAAATCAATTTCACCCCATCTTACGGTATTTGTTTTTATGGACGCACGCGAATTCCCGTCAGGATAACCACTCTACCTGTGTCATAATTAGGATACGTTAAGCTGTCAGTCGAGTTCCCGTCAGGGTGAAAACTGACCTGTTTAAAAGGTGTTTATTTGGGCAGGGATGGGTTGCGCGCAGCGGTCATTTTTTACCTGAATACGAGTAAGAACACCAAAATTAGGAGCCGAATTGCGCGCAACAATATAAACACAAAATTAGGGATATTGAGGAGATATAACATAAATTAAATGGTTAAGGTATTTGTACATTTATTTCAGGCATAATAAGACACCCAACCTAACCGAACCAAACCTAACCTACACAGAGAAAAAGATTTATTTGTGATAATTAAAATCTTATTATGTCAAATAAATATGATTTTCCATATGGCCTAAGTAATATTTAATTTGTCGTTAAGAAAGGATTTGTTTCAAGTTCAGGAAGTAATATTACCTATGAATAAAACCATATTCATTGTCATTAATAAAATGAATTATCTATTGAAAATTATATTTATTCTTGTGAAAATGTATCATGTTTGTCTCGAACATTATTTATTAAGGAGCAATAACAAAATAGTTATATTAACCTTTGAAAGCATTTAAATTAAATATAGTATATTATTAAACGAGCAATTTATGATAGCCATAATTCACGATGGGTGACGTTTGCGTCACGAGCCGCAGGCGAGGGGCGCAAGTCACCCAAGTGAATTATGGCCATAAATTGCGAGTAGAATACTATACTTTGTCCACGTCACTTAATTTATTTATTAATAAATAAAAGTCAGCAGCGATTTGGCATATTACTAACCTCAAAATGTCGTGGCAGCTACTTCAAATAATTTGACATATATAGAGATGGGCGATACTGTAGAAAGTATCAATACAACGTACCGTTATAAATAGATTGTTTTGAAATACTTAATATTAGAAAATATCGTTATGAAAAGTATCAATACTAAAAATTACAATATTTTATAGATACGATATAATCAGAAACAAATTTCCTGAACAAAATACACAGATTTAATAGTTTATTTCATATTGTACCCCCATCTCTAGTCGGGAATTATGAACCATAATACACTACAGTGTATTATGAACCATAATTCAGGACAGTTGATATATGGGTACCATATACATTTAGTTAGGAGGTAAAATATTGACTTATTATTAGGTGTTCGTGGACAAAAGTAGTTTTCCAATAACAAATACTAATTTTTGCGGGCTAACTATATTGTTTTATCATAAGATAAATTATTCTATGGCAGAATGACATTTCTTCATCATAAAATAATGTATTATCTCGGTAAAAAATATTTCTTCACCATAAAAAAATATATTGCTTGGGTAAACGATATGTTTTTTATTTGTAAAAAATGTATCGTCCCTGCAAATTCTTAAGAAAACTATCAATTTTTACTAAAATTAAACATATTCATCATAACCGAACCATAATTTTGATAAACAATATATTGTGTCGATGGTTAGTCTTGACACGGATTAAAATGACAGTATTTTTATGACAAACATGTTTAAATCTAATAAAAATTAATTGTCTTCTCTATTTATGCATGAAACTGTTTAGTAGGAATGCAGGATAGAAATCAAATACTTGTTGCTGAATAGTTTGATCTATTGAAATGAACACTACATTTTTAAAATAGGAAAGCATACATTTTTAAAATTAAACATACCTACATGATCTGAAACATAACCCTTTGTCTAACCGTAAGTGTGTTCATTAATGCTTTTCCCATGCATAGTAGTTTTTTGGAGTACCTAGATCTGACAGGTTTATTTGAGAAATGTGTAAGTTTGAAGTACATTTCGCTTGCTTGCTACTTCTACCTACTTGAATATAACCTAACATTTATTTCCTTACCTTCAAAGAGATTTCACAATTTCTGGAATCGCCATGAATGTGTTTAACAATTCATTCATTTCTATATTATTAGACTCATTTTTGTCCAGAGCACTTTAACCACAAACTTTACAATAATCAGTAAAATTGCACAAACTCATCTAATTTCACATAATATATCCTTTATCTATGAATTTCACTGACTCACTCCAAACGACCGGTACGATTCTGAATAATGGGCTAGAGTGGGGTGACAGTTCTTTATATTAATTGCCACATAATTTGTGGGCTAATGTGATTTCTTACGGGTGAAGAAATATGAGATTTGGAGTAAAGAAGTTTTTTTTCTAAAAATAAATGTACAAATATACTCAAATACTTATTTTTCCGGTATGAAGTGGATTTTATTTGAGGCTAATAGTTTATAGGCTTATTTAAAAAATGTAAATCTCTGTCAAAACTTTCAAATGATTTACTATGAAAATTTAATTTGTTGTTCTTAAGTGATGGAATATTATTCAAGATGTTAGGTTTTTTTCTGGGTAAGGAAAACAATTTTTACCCAAATAACATCGTTATATTTCATGACAAAATATTATATAGTGCTTCGTAAACTTTTATATAGTTTCTGGAAAACAATTGTATAAAGTTGTGCATGGAGAAGAACAAATTACTCGAATAAATCATTTTTTTATATCAAAATTTCCCAATCTTTTAACGTTAATATGGCTTCCTAATATTGAATAAGCAATGTTAGTATTAAACAAAGGGGGGTCCAACAAATCAGTTTATTTGTCTATAAATAACTCTTCTCTCGGTGATAACTTCGCCAGGGTCAACTATTATTGCAGTCCCGATAACAGAACAGATTGAATAAACTGGACGGCAATTCGAGTGCGGGATTAAGATACCTGGCAAGTGTCGGACGGGAATTTAAGTGTATTATATTGGTCATTAAGGAACCTGACGGGAATTCACGTGCATCGGTTTTTATAAGAGCTTCTGGAAAATTTGATTCGAGGGATTTGGGTTCTATATGCAAAATTTCAAAATTTCAATCGAAAGTGTGTTGGTTTTCCAATAGATAATTTAAGTAGTTGGAATCTAATTTCTGGTTGCCACGTTTGTGTTCTGTGTTTTAAAATTCCTAAAAGCTCTACCTATATAAATTTTATCACATCAAAAAAAATTAAAGTGTGGTAATGAAAACTACCACATTTTGGGTAGTTTGGGAAGTGGTGGTATTTGATTGCAGTGGTTGTGAGGGGTTTGACATATTTATGTGATCCTGGAAAGAAATGAGATACGATATTGCAACAAAAACTAGATCAATATAAATGAAATTATATTATCATTGGTAATAGTGACAAGCACCCGACTATGATTGTGTGATAAAGGGAGCTACTATCTTTGAAATTTGTGATGGAAACTAAGGTCCAAAAATCTAAAATCAATAACCTGATAGCATTGAGAAATCCCTAATTGTTATCATCAGCATACATATAATTAAAATATCTTCCAAATGAAGTAGTTTGTAACCTTAGTTTCCATCACAAATTTTGAAAATAGTAACGCCCTCAATCACAGAATTGAGGTTAGCGGCATGTCACCATTAGTAGCGATAGTACAATTTCCTTTGTATTAGTTTTTATTTTATATTTTGTCATGGCTTTCAGGAGTTATAAGGGAGGGATTAATATTGCATTCAATGTCATTCATGGCCAATGTCCCGTTAATGAACATATAAAGTGACATAACATATTTTTATTTGAAGACATTTTAGACATTCGTATCTTGAAAATGAACACCACTAGCAACTATAGTCATATATCGAATAAAATTAGGTTATGTTGTTATAACAAGATTAGAACGTTCAGCAGAGTTAACAAACGTTGCTGGAATGAAAGCGATAATACAACAAATTAAGAGCTAGTTTGCCAGCATTTTACCAATTTCATCGAAACTTTTCCCTTTGGTTTCAGGCAACAATAAATAAAAAAAAAACAAATCCACTATAACAAACGAAACTGAAAATGAGCATACTGTAGTGTAACCCTAAATAACTAGCCACGAAAGGATGAATAAATAAAAGAACTCCTACAACTACAGTACCTAGAAACATAATTATACTAGATCCAACTGATCTAAGTTCATTGGGAAGTAATTCAGACCGTAGCACCGGTGCTGATGCGCCAATACCCATTGTGTATGCACAAAGGAAACATACTAGAGCAATTAATGGTATAAGCCTCACTGGTTGAGATAATTCGTATTTATTATATTGGAAATAGAAAAAAATTCCCAAGACAAACATTGCACAGCCGCACGTAAAAAATCCTACGAGAATCAGAGGACGCCGGCCTATTTTTTCTATGACCAAAATCGCTAAGACGGCGACAAATAATTGTATTGCCATAATTGAAAAAATTAACACATTTACTGATAAATTAACTCCAATAACATTCAAAATACTATTCATAGAAGTTAAAATAATAAGCACTCCAGAGAGATCCATGAAACATACCAATCCAAAGACAAGGATAAACCCTTTTCTTACAGAGCGATTGAAAAAAATACTTCTCCAATTAATTGGTGTTTGCGGGGTACTTGTTTGAAGCATGCTTGCCATCTCCATCTCGCACAATTTGGTAGTTTTACCTAATTTATTTGATACTTCTTCTGCTCGATATTTATCCCCCTTTAAAATGTAATAAATTGGGGATTCCGATATAAATATAGTTGCAATCAAAATTATAGATGAGGGTATTGCGCATGATAGAAAGAACAAACTGACTGTTGTTATACCACCGATTCCGTAGCCGAGAAATTGTCCAATAATAAGCAATATCGACAGCTGGCATACCAAGCTACCTCTATTGTGATTTCCAGCTACTTCTGATGTGTACGTTGGTACTACAACCATCAACAAAGACTGGTTGATGGCTGCTAATAAAATCAATGTGATAAATTGATACAAATTTGTGACAAAGTATAGTGCAGCATTAAACACTGATACACCTGCGGTAACTATCATCAACGTTTTTTTTCTACCAATGATATCCGGTACCTTTCCCAAAAAGGCACTACCTACAAGGATTCCTATTGGGTTCATGGACATCAGCAGTGAATATTGTAGAACAGTTATCGGTGCTCCCAAGGGATTTATTGATGTATCATTTGATGAAAGTTGTGGTAATATTGGAGATGTCCATACCATCGAACTACCAGTTGTTATGTAGAGAGCATTTGCTGAAAAAATAAATAATGAGGATTCAGTGCAACTTTGTTGAATACAACTTAACCCAAAAACTCACAAAACACTAAAAGTTGAACACAATTTTAAATCTAGTTTTCTCGTAAATCGTGAATCGCATTTTTATTTTTTGAATTGGGTTAGAGTTTCCGAAGAATTAGTCGGCTATTCAATGTATAAAAAAACTATCCGTGAATGATATCTAAGATACCAAATCGCTGATTAAGATCCAGCTTGAGCATGTGATTACTGCAGGGCAGCTTTTTAATTAGATAGATTTTCAATGCAACCTCCTTTTTTGTATTCTCCAGAAACTTCTAGTCATAATTCATGTACAATGTCCTATATCTATCTTCAACTGTTCCAGAAATATTTAGGGCGAGTTGTACCAAACACCTAAACTCGGTTTAATAATGACTAATGTTTAGACTGATGTAGTTATTGATAATAAATACATCAGTCAGTCACAGTCTAAACATCAGTTATCATTAAACCGAGTTTAAGTGTTTGATACAACTCGCCCTTAGAGTTCTCAGATTCATTACAAAAGTTAACATAAAATTAAGGAAATTATGATTTATCCTACACTATGAGAAAGTTGAATTATACCAGCTTTACGAAGACGAGAAAGTTATCTTTTCTGCAGCTGGCCGAAAAAATAAATCCACGTTTCCACGCTAGCTGGCACCCTAATTGACAAATAAAAACCACTATTAAACGTCAGTATGAAAATAAATTGCTGCTAACAATTGTCAATGTTAATGCAGTTGTCAAATTCAAGCATAAGTTGTTGTCGTATTTTAATGTTTGTTTGAAGTTATTAGTGCCTATCCCAAAACTTATTATGACATGTAGTGTACCATAATGTTCCTAGTGTTTCGTTAATTTTAATAACATTTTGAAAATATCACTAAGTATAAGCAAAAATATCGACATATACACTTACCTGTCATAGCCGAAAAATAAACACGATGATTGAATTTATTTTTGTGTGTTTCATTCATGTTGAGGAAATATCAATAAATTTTTGTTAAAGAAACTAAATCGTTCACCAAATCCAGAAACGTTTGTCATTAGTTGTTTCCTAATCACATTCGATAAACATTATCACCTTGCTAATATTAGTGATATTAGTTGAAGGCCTTGTTTTTATAATTAGCTTTTTGAATGCCATCTATACAGGGTGTTAACTTTAAGACTGACAATGGGCTGTACCTCGTAAACGAAAAAGAGATATCAAGAAACTCTCAAAACAGTTTCTAGGGTATAGAAGGAGAACTGGAAATAACATGAGAGCGTACGCATCCCTACCAACTAAGCCCTACCCCACCTACAAAAAATTAAATAGCAACCTCCTACCTGTGATACGTCGTTGGAAAACCCGTGGAAAATGTTTTCCAAAGTTCGGAGTCATAATTATACAGGGTGTAACAATAAAGCAGAAATATTTATTTGACAAAAAAACAACGATTAATAATTGTGGAACAATACTTCGCTTTGAAAACCTCCAAATAAGGGGGAAAGTACGGTCTCTATTCAAGTGTTACATGTTCTATTAATTGTATTTGGGAAAAAAATTGTTTGCTTTGCATTGTGTTAATGAAAGACATCATGTGAAACGTGTGAGTCACGTGTATATCCGTGATTTAGTCTGTTTGAGTTATTCTTGTCTTCGTTCATAAAACAATTAATATAATACCTCACTCTGTTCACCATAACGCACCACGAGAAGCGTTCACCCCGGGTCCGACTGACACATACACTGTCTCGTCACCTAATCCATAGATTATGAACGAACTCATTATGTCATCAGTCATTTTTTGTTGAGCGCGAATTTTGGCATTTTGCATTTTAATTCAAATAATTTGATCGTTCGGTAATTTCAAGCAGCAAATACTTTGAGACAATCTCCTGGGTATGCATAATTTTGTTGCACAAGTATTTTTTAAGCCTGGATTTTCAAAATATTAGAATTTGTTTATTATTGTCCTGGGTTAACAAGTAGTAGAGTTTAGCTCCTCAGTTGGCTAGAAGACAAAAATAATTTTCAACTGCACAGCTAGTGGAGGAGAAAAAAATATGTTTCATTGATGTGTGTGAAATTTAAAGAAATGGTCATGTAAATAAACAAAACTGTCGTTATTGGAATGATGAAAATCCACATCTATTTAGAGAGAACCACACTCGTTTGGGCAGGGTTATTAGGATATTCTGTTATGGGTCGACATTTAACACTTTTTCATTTTGTTGTCAAATAAATGTTTCTGCTTTATTGTTGTATATGTTAAACTGTGGGGAGGCATTTTCTCTCTACCCTAGAAACTCCTTGAAGTAGTGATTCCAAGGGGGATTCTTTGGGGATGAGTCCAACACTGTCTGGGTACTGGTTAGGACCCCTTCGAACATGAGTTTTCCATCTCAGCCCGAAAAAAAAACCCTAGAAACTGCTTCGAAACTTTTTTTGCAATTGACACCCTGTAGACACACGAATACTGAATATGTCGACTGTATTTATTAGCTCACTGTTATTATCATTATTCTATCAATTTCACTTGCTTGTATGTATTTATGTATTTATTTTGTATATTATTATTTAAATGAGTAAATTACAGTTTCCAGTTGAATATTCAATAGGGCGTTATCGACAAAGTTATCAACAGTAATTACACAAGTGGTGGTAATTTTTTGATAATTTCAACTAGGTGCACTTGTCTTTAATCCTATGGAAATCTCACGAGTGGACGAAGTCCACCAGTGGGATTCCCTAATAGCAATAAAGACGAGTGCTAATCTAGTTAAAATTATATAAAAAAAATTATTACCACGAATGTAATTCGGCGTGATTATTTTTTTAACTACTTAGCAAAATGCAAATATGTGAGTATCTTTATTGAACAGGTCAACTGACAGCAAATTTTTAACGTCAAATAGAAATGACACTGACAAATGTCTGGTACCCAATGGCTTACGCATTCATTCAAACGAAGATTCAATGAAACAGCGTGAAAAAATTACCGCTGTAATTTGCTACTAGCAAATTATCAGTGTAATTTGTTACTAGCAAATTATCAGTGTAATTTGCTGCTAGCAAATTATCAGTGTAATTTTGATGCTATTGGCCGATTTGAATTTTTTTGTCATCACGATTGGCTGATAGGATCATTTCAAAAATAATCAACAGTATAAATTGAACACTATTTAATCCCCTCATAAACAGTCGACAGAAGCAAACAAAATCCCCGAAAAATATGAGAAGAAAAGAAAGGTCTTCACTACCAACCAATCAGTAACTAATGTTAATGCCGTGCTTCGGGAGGTTGAATGAGGGAGGCTTGAAGTGCTTCTACCCTAATCTCTCGTACAAGTCTCCGTAGAGGGGTTGTCCCACCCAACACGGCGCGTCCCAATGGCTGATAGGGTGTCTCCAGAGGGAGTGGGTGGTCAAGGGACTCGTGTTCTTCGAGTTGTAAGTGCCTCATGACCGACCAACCTTCAGGATAAACAATCAATAAGGCTCCAGTATGGGAACCCGAATAGTTGCTCGCGGATCGAAGGTAATAGAGTAGTGAGTGTACCTTGAAAAAAAAACAGCAGCATAGGGAAGGCAGCTATGTTGTGTGATTGTAGGCAGCGGCAGCGGCTCTGTGGTGGTGGACATTCACTTCCCTAGCTACTCGTGGGATGATGTATTATGGAGTATGGAAAAAAATGGAACAGGAACCAGTGGAGGAAGAGAGAGAAGGAAAGAGTATTTTCGGGAAATCGAGGCTGGTGAAACGAACACCTGATAGGGCGGGAGAGACAAGTGAGTGGAGCGATACAGGGGTGAAGAGGAAGGAGGTATCGCCTCTGGAAGATAAGGAGCAGAAGAGGAAACAGAAGGAGAAAGGAAAGGAGGAAGTGGAGAATGGGGAGGAGGAAGTGAGAGAGAGTGTAGAGAGATTGAAGAAGATGGTAAGGCGACTGGAGAAGAGGGTGGAAAGGCTGGAAGAGCAAAAGTCGGCGGCGGAGGGGCGACTCAGGGAATTAGAAAAGCTGAGGAGAGAGGAAGGTAGGAAGGAAAGAGGACAAACACGATGGGAGACGGGGAAAAGAGACTGGGATGGATGGAATGAGATTAGAGATAGGGACATGAGAGGGTGAAAAAGGGGAGGGAATAGAGTTAAAAGTGGGAAATCCCATTTTAGGGGATAAAAAGATGAAAGTGGTATGGGTGACTGAGGAGGACAGCGAAATGGAGAAGGGGATACAGGAGATGTTTAGGGGTAGGTACCCGATGTTAGCGCGGGAGCGCGGTCAGCGTTGGGCTACACAGGCTTGAGCATGTGGAGGTGGAGGTGCTGAAGAAGATGGTCGCGTGGGTTAGAGCTAATGGGACGGAGGTGAATATTTATATGGATTGGGTAAAGGAGGTCAGGAATGAGGCGGTAATCATGAAGGATCTGGGAGAGGTCAATCTGGAGGGAATAGAAAAGATTAAGAAGGGTTTGACAGAGATTGAAGGAAAGTGGGTGGATAGAGTCTCAAGGAACGGGGAGGTGGCTATAGAGGCAAAGACGATGGTTGAGGTGGGGGGTGTTCTAAAGGAGGTGGAAAGGGTAACAGGAGCTAGGGCGGTGGAAGCGGAAAGGGGAACAAAACCAATAAGATGGTAGGGATAGACCCATGGATGAAAGATGAAGTGGTGAGGGAGAAAATAGAGGAATTGATTGGGGAAGGGACAAGAGTGATAAAAGTGGTGAGGGGGAGGAAACGGCATAAAAATGGCGGTGGTGAGGATGGAATGTGAGAAAACGGAAGCCTTACTAGGAAAATGGGAGATTAAGCTGGACTCAAATAGGGTACATATTATAGAGGGAAAAGAGGATGGCAGATGTTTTGTATGTGGAGTGAAGGGCCACCAGGTAGCGGGAGGTAAGGCAAGAAGAGAGAAGGGAATATTAGGGAATGCTGGCTATGTAAGAGCGTGGGACACATTGCCAGAGATTGTCGGCAAGCCTTCCTTTGTAGGGTAAGTGGGGAAATGTGACAAAAGCCGGGAGAGGCAGATTGTAGTAGGGGAAGGGTGTTGATGTGTTCGGAGATGGAAAAAATGGGAGGGACCCTCTGGACCCATTAGCGGGGATTTGTCTGGTCAAATAGGAGGGAGGGGAGAGCAGACCACGGGAAGAAAAAATGTAGAGGAGGGATGGAGGGTATTACCAATAAACTTAGGGAAATGCAGAGTAGCTCATGGTGTTCTGATGAGATAATTTACTGGACACACTGTGGTGTGTGGATCTGAGGTGAATGCTAGATATGCGGGAAATCAATATGGATAATGGTTGATACAGGAGAGGCAGGAATAAAAGTGGTGGGAGATAGGGTGAGGGCGGATGAAGTGAGGAAGGGGAGCGGATGGGGGGTAGTGTGAATTGGAGACTTGGTAGTGTACAGTGTGTATATAAGCCCAAATGTCAGCCTAGAAGAATATGAGAGGAGTATGACAGGATTAGAGGATTGGAAGATCTTAGAATGTCAAAAGGGAAAAGGAGAGTTATAAGAAGAATGGTGACAGGCGACTCCCATGCCAAGAATAGTGTTTGGGGAGGAAGAAAAACGGACAGGAGAGAAGAGATCCTGGAGGAAGTGTGACATCCAACGGGTTGGCAGTGCTGAATGATGAACTGTTGTCCACATTCGTGAGGGTTGACGGGGAGTCATCATATATTGATATAACAGCATGTGAATGGCTGGTGTAAAGAGTGAGTAGTTGTAGGGTAATGGAGGATGAGAAAAGTTTGAGTTTACATAGGTAGTTTGGGTATATATAGGTAGAGGGAGAAAGGAATTAGTGGAAGATTGGGGATGGAAGTGGACCAAGGCCGAGGCAGAAAGAATGAGGAAGAAAGTAAGGGAGGAAATGGGGAAGGGACTTGGACATGGTGTAGAGAAACTGTATGATGTGATATAGGGCTGCAAAAGAGAAGGAAAGAGGGGTAATAGGTGGAAGTGGAGGGCTAATTACTGGTGGAATGAGGTAATAGAGAGTCTGTGTAGGGAGTGTAAGAAGGAACGAAGACGAATGTTGAGGGGAAAAGTAGGGATGAAGGGAAAAGGTGGATATGAGCAGAGAAAAAAAGGAACTGGAGCGCAGGGTGGAGAGGGGGAAAAGAAGGAAGTGGGAAGAGTTACTGAGGGAGTTGGAAAACAACCCATGTGAAAAGTGGAAAGGCGTATGAGACACTAGAGGGAGAAGGTATGAGACGAAGATTGGAGTGTCACAGGCTAGGTTCTGGTACCGACGCTTTGAAAGTGTGTGTTTGATGAAGTTTGTGGGAAAGCATATGTGAAGAGGGATGTGAGATTACGGTGTATGCGGACGATGTCTGTCTGGTATGTACGGCAAAGGGAGAGGTGGAGATAGGAAGAAAGACGGAGAGGATAGAGAAGATAGAGTGGTGTGGACTGGAAGTGGCTGAGGATAAGACGGTGGAGCTACTGGTGAAGGGGCGGAGCAAGAGAAGTGGAGGTGATGGTGAAGGGAAGAGAATTCGGATTGAGAAAGCGCTAAAATATCTAGGGGTATCCATCAAAACTCATATGTCGAAGGCTGCACAGAAGGCAAAAGTAAGGGCTGCATGGCTGGAAAGATTAATGGGTAAGACGGTGGAACAGAGTATGATGTATGGCGCGGAAGTGTGGGGTGTGAAAGCAGGGGTGAATGCGAGGGTTAGTCCACTCCTGCGGGTGCAGAGAGTGATACTCCCGAAGGTGGTGCAGGCGTACAGGACAGTGGGTGGACTGGCAGCAGTGGTGCTGTCAAGGTCCTATCCATTGGTTTTGATGGCTAGAGCCAGACAGAAACGCTTGAGGGGAGCTACCAGAGATGGATGAGGAAATGGAGAGAGGGTGAGATGAGTTTAAGGGAGCGCTAAAAGGAGCGATTGGGCGCAGGAGAAATTGAGTGGACCGAAATGTCAAACAAAGCTACCTATGACCTGTCAAGTTTTTTTGTCAATTCAACCTAATAGTGAATTTATTATTGGTGTACAATTTTTAAATTTTAACCAATAGTGAGTAAATTATTTATTTCATTATTTATTTTACTTTATTAATTATAAAAACATTAACCTATTAAGCATTATTTTAGCAATTATGAACCAGGCTCAAAATAATTTATCTTTGAAGTTGTCCAATTTGGAAATTGGACAGATATTATCGAAAACTGTTTGCAGTCTGGCAGTATGTGCTTAACGGTCACAATATCATTACAGCTATGGCAAACGGGACGATTTCCTGAAGACATCAGATACCCGTGTGCGAGTTTGGTATGACTGATTCAGATTCTTCTGATTATAGTAGCCTCACTCCGGGTTGAGAAGTTAAGGGAGAGGGGAAGAGTAGATGGATGGATATCTTGAGTCGAGTCGTGTCGTGCTATTGAGCCACAGGTGACATCAAAAATCTTGATTAACGTTTTTGAAGTGAATGCTTAGGTCGGTTGCGAGTTGAACATGTGTTGGGTCGTTATTAGTAGTAGCTTTTTTCGCGCGGCGGTCCGCAGTTTCGTTACCATCAATGCCGATGGATGTGAGA
Organism: Galerucella pusilla; assembly: GCA_910591695.1. Lineage (NCBI taxonomy): Eukaryota > Metazoa > Arthropoda > Insecta > Coleoptera > Chrysomelidae > Galerucella > Galerucella pusilla. The sequence continues at coordinate 15,828 of CAJUYI010004150.1, forward strand.
TGGAAGCCAGATGAGGGACACTGTTATATCTTGAGCAACGAGAGTTTGATAGATGTCGTGTATGTTCTGGACAATTGGGTGGTCAGTGAAGATTGACTTGATTGACTGAATGGAGGAAAGGGAGTCAGTGCATATTGCAATATTTTTGTGGGGTAGGTGGATGCTTTTGAAAGCTTGAAAAATGCTTTGAAGCTCGCCTGTGTAAACGCTACACACTATAGGTAGAGTGAAGGAGCTTATGAGTTCATGCTTCGTGAAAACTGCACAACCAACACCAGAGTCAGTTTTGGAAGCATTTGTGTAGAGAATTAAATCATAAGGTCTTTTTTGTAGTAATTCTAGGAATGCTTTCTTCATAAGTGCTTATTATAAAATATGTAAGTGAGGTATCGATTATGGGGATATTTTTGGTCCAAGGTGGGAAAGAAGGTAGAGAGAACGGGGAGGTCAAAGAAAGGTCAGTATCTTTGAGTAGAGGAATGAGTAATTAGGGGATAGATTTTATAATTGTGCGAGATTAGTCGTTGAAATGAAAAGCGAGTGAACAGGATTGAGAGGATTGGAGGATACTGAGGCAATATATAAGAGAAGTAGGGATTGGCGTCTTAGGGGTGGGGGTAGTTCATTAGCTCCAATGTGAAGACTAGCAGCAGGGCTAGAGCGAAAGGCTCCAAGGCACAGGCGGAGAGCGGTATTATGTACAGAGTTCAGTGAATCTGTGACAGATTTGGGGGCAGATATGTAAATAAAGCAGCCATAATCAAGCTTTGAGCGGATGAAAGCTCTGTATACTCTTAATACTACGATTTTATCGGCACCCCAGTGATAGTGAATGAGGGTTTTAACTATGTTTAGTCTCTTTATACAGATGTCTTCGAGTTCATGGATATGGTGTTTCCAGATAAGTCGGGAGTCGAAGGTTATTCCAAGAATTTTACATTGATTCGCAATGGGTGGGGGTAAGTTATTAAAAAAAATGTGAGGTAGAGGAGATGTTCTTCTTGAAAACTTGATTATTTTGGATTTGCTTTGGGATGGGGTTAATATATGAGGTGAGTAGATCTATCTTGTAGGAAGTTTACTGCGGTTTGAAGGAGTTTGCAAGTTGCTGAGATCGATTTACTATGGCAATACACAATTAGGTCATCAGCATATTTTACGTGTTTTATGGGTGCAGGAAAATTGTCACAGAGTTCGTTTATTGTGAGGATAAATAAGGTAGAGCTTAATACTAACACTTGAGGGACTCCAGCATTCTGTGGGTGAGGTGAGGAGAGTTTACCATAAGCAGAAACTCTGAATGTTCTACAAGTTAGGGAATTATTGATGAACGATAAAATGTTACCATGAAGATTGTATTGGTGGAGTTTATTTAGATTTGCAGTCCTAGATATTGAGTCAAAGGCACCTCTGATGTCAAAGATGGCTGCAACGACGTCTTGGTGATGATTTATTGCTGTAGAAATGTGTGTTTGAAGGAGAACAAGGTTGTCGCGAGTGGATCGATGTTGCTGGAAGCCGGATTGGGCATTTGGGATGATTTTGTTCTTTTCAAGAAACCAAAGGAGTCTTCTGTTGATCATTCTCTCCAGGAGCTTGCAGGTAGTGCAATTAATTGAGATCGGTCGGGAGGAATTAGACGATGAGGTGAATTGATCTGCTTTTTTCAGTGAAATTATCATAGATTTGCGCCATGCGTCAGGGAACAGATGAGTATTACAGATGAGGTTGTCTGAAGTGGTGTCAGTAGTAGCAGGGACAGTTGAAGAGGAAGGTTCATGAGCGACAGAACTGTTTAAAAAGGGAGGAAGGTCGTGGGAAGAGTTGGGGCAAGATTCAGCGGTGTCTCCAGCCTGTTTACGAGGAAAGCATCCAATTTTTTCTGTAGTAATGAATATTCCGTGTGATGTAGTTTCATGCGTTATAAGAATCGACGTTTGATTTGAAAAATCATCACTGGTGGGCAGAACGTAGGTAACACGTCGGAAGCTCAGGACATGTGCGTATTCGTCGTCAGGCGAACCACATTTAACGTATGGAATAGGGGAAGTTAGTGTTATTTGATAGCAGTGGTGGTGATGTGATCCTGGAAAGCAATCAGATACGATATTGCAACAAAAACTAGATCAATAAAGATAAAATATATTATCACTGGTAATAGTGGCAAGCACCCGACTTTGATTGTGTAATAAAGGGCGCTACTATATTTGAAACTTGTGATGGAAATTGAGGTCCAAAGATCTAAAATCAATAATTAACCTAATAGCATTGGGATATCCCTAATTGTTATCATCAACATGAATATATTCAAAATATCTTCCAAATGAAGTAGTTTGTAACCTTAGTTTCCATTACAGATTTTGAAAATAGTAACGCCCTCTATCACAAAATAAGTTAGCGGAACGTCACCATTAGTAGCGATAGTACAATTTCCTTTGATCTAGTTTTCATTCTATTATTATGTCATTGCTTCCAGGAGTTATAAGAGAGGGATTGATATTACATTTACTGTCATTCATGGCCAATGTCATGTTAATAAACATATAAAGTGACAACATATTTCTATTTGAAGACATTTTAGACATTCGTATCTTGAAAATGAACACCACTAGTAACTATAGTCATATATATCGAATAAAATTAGGTTATAATGTTATAACAAGATTAGAACGTTCAGCAGAGTTAACAAACGATGGATCACTCTAAAAATCGCTACCTAGGATCAACGTTGGTGGAATGGAAGCGATAAAACAACAAATTAAGAGCTAGTTTGCCAGCATTTCACCGATTTCATCGAAACTTTTCCCTTTGGTTTCAGGCAACAATAAATAAAAAAAAACAAATCCACTATAACAAACGAAACTGAAAATGAGCATACTGTAGTGTAACCCTAAATAACTAGCCACGAAAGGATGAATAAATGAAACAGCTCCTACCACGACAGTACCTAGAAACATAATTATACTAGATCCAACTGATCTAAGTTCATTGGGAAGTAATTCAGACCGTAGTGGCGGTGCTGATGCGCCAATACCCATTGTGAATGCACAAAGGAAGCATACTAGAGCAATTAATGGTATAAGCCTCACTGGTTGGGATAATTCGTATTTATTATATTGGAAATAGAAAAAAATTCCCAAGACAAACATTGCACAGCCGCACGTGAAAAATCCTACGAGAATCAGAGGACGCCGGCCTATTTTTTCTATAACCAAAATCCCTAAGACGGCGAGAAATAATTGTATTGCCATAATTGAAAAAATTAACACATTTACTGATAAATTAACTCCAATAACATTCAAAATGGTATTCATAGAAGTTAAAATAATAAGCACTCCAGAGAGATCCACGAAACATACCAATCCAAACACAAGGATAAACCCTTTTCTTACAGAGCGATTGAAAAAAATACTTCTCCAATTAATTAGTTGTTGCGGAGTACTTGTTTGAAGCATCCTTGCCATCTCCATGTCGCACAATTTGGTAGTTTTACCTAATTTATTTGATACTTCTACTGCTCGATATTTATCCCCCTTTAAAATGTGATAAATTGGAGATTCCGATATAAATATAGTTGCAATTAAAATTATAGATGAGGGTATTGCGCATGATAGAAAAAACAAACTGACTGTTGTTATTCCACCGATTCCGTAGCCAAGAAATTGTCCAATAATAAGCAATATCGACAGCTGGCATATCAAGCTACCTCTATTGTGATTTCCAGCCACTTCTGATGTGTACGTTGGTACTACTGTCATCAACAAAGACTGGTTGATGGCTGCTAATAAAATTAATGTTGTAAATTGATACAAATTTGTGGCAAAGTATAATGCTGCATTAAACACT
>CAJUYI010004152.1:0-19091 GCA_910591695.1 Galerucella pusilla
GCAATGATAAAAAACATGCAAAAATCTTATGTTTTGAATGTTAGACCTTAAATGTCATTCTTGTCAGAAAAAACTACTTTTTGTTGGCTACACATGGTACTGTGACAAAAAATGTTGATCCTTAGCTTTTCAACCGATCCATACTTACGCTGGTAAAGTTTGATATCGACTCATTCCTGGCAATAGATCGAAGTCTTGATGAGGTTGTTTTAAGATCAAACTAGCAGGAATTACGTGGAGTATTACAGCAGCGTATATCATTGAAACATAATTCATTGTGTAATTGTCCACCAACACCAAAACTATATGTGGCATAATCATTAAACTGATCGCCCTGGCCGATTGGATGTTACCTTCGAATGCTCTTTCTGGACTTTTGTATTTATTTCTAACCAAGTATTTTAATTGAGTATGGATCATGTTGCTCAAAACACCTGAAATCGGATCAAAAGTTAGGTTAAGTTTATAGTGAGTGATGAAATTATGCCAGAAGTTTAAGTGTATAATTATTACATAATTTTACAAAAATTTTTGGTGGAAATATATTCACAATCTCACCTCCAAATATTCCGTAACATAAAATATGGTACGGTATTACAATTCCGCCTGCTAAAAGTATCGAGGATACCGATATTATTATTTTGTAAGGAAAATATCCTTTGTTGTCCAAATATTTTACCAAACGCCTCGACCAAGGAGCTGAAAATTAAATAGACATTTCAAGCGAAAGAGTTGGTTTATGAGAATAATACAGCAAAAAAGTACCTGCTATATTCCAAGCTGCTATATATATAAACGTGGTCCATGTGATTTTTCTAAGGGGATAAATCCCTTGTTCAATCAAATGAGCAAGAATTATCCCGTAACATTGATATAAGGAGGAAACTAAAAACTAAAATTTATGAATGAATCTCATCTTCATATTCTCTTAATTTATTTTGCTCAAATTGTAGGTTACCTATCCTTATATTTCAGTGTAGGCAACCAAACATACATTTAAAATATAACAGCAGTTTTTCCAGTATCTCCTTTTATTAAATCTTGATTTATATTGAGCAAATGTAGCTTGTTTGTTGTTTTGCACTCATATTTTCATTTTTCATACTATTGAATAGTATAAAATTGCTTTCTAGATTTTAAGGCGAAAGCCAAACTATGAAACAGTATAATTATCAGTTGTATAAAAAGTAATTCAAATTATATGTTATTCGATATTTAATATGATTTAAATGAGAGTCAGCATAATCTTATCTTTGGCTGTGTAATATTATGTCTTCAAAGGTGAATGCCCTTGACTGATGTAATAATACCAACAATTTTAAATCAAAATATCATTAATTTGATAATATCCAAATTTACATCTCCATTTTGTTTGTACGCAGTTGAATATTTTTCTCGGGGGATTTTCATTAGCCCTGCATAGATTTAATATGTTATTTTATTTATCTTTTTGACAGTTTAACTATAAGGAGGGTGTCTTTACACCCTCATTAAGTTAATTTTTGTAGTAATACCCTGTCAAAGACTTTTATATCCACATGTGGATCGTTGATGTTTCTATTGTATTTAAAAATATTAATCATGACTCTATAGAAAGTATTGAATCTTTTTCATGGTATTTGGTACCGAATTTATATAATAATGAGATATACAGAGAGATACATCTAGTAGAAAATTGTCAAGTGTCAAGCATAATTGACAGGCCAAATAAAACATATAATACGTCTTAAATTTTTAGTACTTAAAAGTATTAATAATTATCAAGTTGTTTAAATAAAGATTACCTACTTACCTCAATAAGACCGACTCCAATCTTTAGTACAAATTTTTCTTTGTGATTTTTATCATTTTTTCTCTCTTCTAAATTGTTAGTGAACGTCGAAGAAACTATTTCAGATAAAGTGATACTTCTATTCATCTCTCCTTCATTTATATTAAGTTTTATTGAAGGTTTTTTTTCAAATTAATTTTTCAATTGAAATCATTGTTGCAAGGTTTGTTCGAGTGACACATCGTTCAATCCTACAGTTATCTCTTATCTACTTGATTAAACATTATCAGGAAAATAATATGTAGGTATTTACAAGTTATCAGAAGTGAATCTATTTGTGAGTTTGTTTCATGTTATTTGTAGACTGTGGTAGCGCGCTTTCCAATATCTCACAGAGTTCATGCTGGTATCATAAATCAACAAGTAAACAATGTGCCTCTGCTTTTACAAAAATATCCTGTACAAAATAAAGATAATACCAATTGTTTTTAAATTTATTGAAAAATTAGTTGTGACTATATATTATTCCAACGATCGATTTTTTTCAATAAAGTACAGTTTTATGTACAGGATAATAAGGAATAACTTCTTGTATTTCGGTATTTTACAGGATTTCACAAAATATATTATGGTGTAATGAATATTGCCTATGTGTCAGTCAAAGATATAAGATTATAAAAAACAATAAATCCTAAGCTCTCAAAGCCTCAAGAAATTTAAATATTGATATGATGATACCTTTTTAAATTTATACGAATATTAAGGACATGCCAATTAAATTACACAAAACTTTATCTTTATCCAGACTAGTCTCCATGCTCCATGCTTTTTATAGAACTCGAAATTTATCTGACAGTTGTTTACAAAACAAATATAAATTTTAGGTTAGTTTTTAATAAAATGTCAAAATGCGAACTTTTAAAAAAATATAAAAAAAATGTAGTCGAATTACAATACCGTGCCAAAGCCCTAGGTTTAAGTGAAAAGGAAGTAAATCTGTTGTTTAAGGAATCATTTTTAAAATTGAAAACCGATCAAAATGGCTCAAATTTGGCCAAAACTACCAAAGCTCAAAAGATTTGTACTAATTTAAGAAATGTATTCGTACTATTTACTGCTTGCTTCATTTTTATTTATATTCTGCTCAACGTTCATCAACCAACAACGAGTATAGTTTTAAGAAATGTTCAAGGTTTAACTTATCCAACACTAAAATTTATAAGGTATCTATCTGTCCCTATTATTAAGCTATTTCCAGCTTTAACAGGTAAGGATACTTCATTAATAGACATTTAATCTACCTAACTAATAATAATTTGTGTAGACTTATATGATGAAACATGTCTAGTAGAAAATCCGTACTTTTATGTAGCTGATATGGAATGTTGGCCATGTGAAAACGTTTTCACCGTACTAAATATTACTAAGTTTGAAGACAGCTATTTTAAATCAGGTTCTGGCGCCCCATATATTGTAAAGGTAGCTTTTTCTCAGTTAATTTATTGAAGTTCTTAAATATATAATTATTTTTTAGTCATCTCAGAAGACTGTAAATCTCGAAAAGTTGAGATTTAATTATAATCTAAACAAAAAAACGTTGGAATCAGAAACTAGAAGACTAAAATCAACCAATTCAAGTGTAACCACTTTAAAAGACTTATTTCAAGATAAAAATTTAATTGCTTCCAATCCAGATATACATATCTCCTGGCGTATCACCAAAATGGCATCTGCTAGGATTATCCGTCAACTATTTCCAAAACCCTTTTTTCTACCAGACAGGTAAACACAAATTTTTAATCAAACTTTAATAGCATAATATAATTTGTATTAACAGGTCTGGACAAAGCGTTGAAAGGTTTGTTATGGTAGACGGTGCTCATGCAGGTCCTTACATATTACCAAACACAGAGTGCAGTTATGTATTCCTTATTCAAGGATCAGGAGAGAGAACTATTGTTTTAAAACCTTCCAGAGAATGTAGCAACAAATGCCGTACTATATCAGTGGTTTTGAAGCCTTCTTACATATGTAAGAGAAAGTATGTAACAAAGTTGATACTCGATTATTATGATTTTTATTTGCAGTGTCGTATAATTGGTGGTACTGGCGACCTATCAGTCTTTCCGTGACAAACGCTACAACACCTTCCATAACCTATATCAATTCGTACTGTTAACTTTGTTAACCTTTTTATAACAACTATTTATTCTATTTTATTTAAGATGTAAGTAGAATCATTAAAAGGCTGATTTTACTAAATGCTGGTTTTATTTGATGAACCACTGTGATATACAAATATTTTATAAAATCATTACATTTCCTGGGTGTTTAAATTATAGAAGTATTATTATGTGAACACATTTTTAAGCTATAATAATGTACACAATCAAAGATTACAGAATAAAAATATAAGATGTTTCACTCGTTCGAATTTATCGCGTAAAGCACCGATGCCGCTGGTTACTTGGATGGTACAGTACGTCGCTACGTCCTTACTTGCATTTAATTTGGCATATTATACGGGACGTCGCCCGTCGAGCGCTGTTATTTTAGAACGGTGTTTATTGGTTGTTCGTGTTTTTTATTTATGTTGTAAAGATTTTTTTAAAATTTATTAATTGTTGAAATGAGCAAAAAGTCATATTAATATTTTTCTCTTTAATAGCAAAGCTTAAACACTAAATATTTTGTAATATTTGCTAATACAAAATTACGGATTTATTTTTATAATAAGGATATTATATAAACAAGTACATTAAGCAAGAAAACACAAAAATTCAATTCTATAGCTAATCAAAGGGGAATTGGTCAGTTCCTTTTGAATGAATTTACTAAATTTTCTTTTCATCATCCATGTAATCAATTTCCTTTCAAATATTATGCAAGTCTCTATACCAGAGTCCGTATATATTTTACTCTCAAATGTATATTGAAAGATTTGAAAAACAATAGATTAAATTTAACACATAAACCAAACTCCAAACTTAGTATTTTGCAAAATTTATAAAAAATTATCCTGAAGGTGCTTCTTTTTTCACTGTTTTAACCTTATCAATCCAAAAAATACGCGTTATTTAAAGATCAAAATTTAAGATTTAGTGGCCCTATTATTCTGGTGGCTAATGAGTATATTTAATTGAATTTGTGACAAATATCTGATAGATTATCAATAAGTATCACAAAATTACTAAGATGCTGGATAAAAACTGTGAATTGATTCATTTTAAAAATTCAAGTTTATTTTTTACTTACCTTTTCAAATTCATATCCCGAACATTTTTCGAAATAATTAACATTTAAAAATAAACCTTTGTGATAAAGAATCCTATTAATTTAAATATATATTCCTCTAATTACCCCTGTATAGCTTAAAATGAAATAAGCTTTTCGAACTTATCAGGACGCTTATTCTCATCGATAGAACAAAGTTGAGAGAAGTGAGTATTCTATCACACGAGTAGGAACGTTCCTTGCTCTCTTGAAATTTCGAACCGCATTCTGGCCATGCGAAATACTTGGACATTGTTGCCGTATGTTATCAATGAATTGAAATGTATGTGGTAGACCATTTGCTCAAATAGTAGTTCAAGAGTAACAAGAAAACGTCATATCTTGATGGATGTCATTTTATATTTTAATCTTAGTGATAAAACTTCCAAATTATAGATATAATATGAAATAAAAATGGACCGAAAACCTTCAATCAGTTCTGCGCAAAAATATGTATTAGTGCAGTTTATGAAGGAACATGAATATTTGAAAACGTTTACTTCTGATTCATGACATATTAATGACATATCAATGTAAAATACGTTATGCGCATGCGATTCGCATGAAAATATTAGATTCGTGTGCTTCAAAGCAGGAGAACAAAATTGCTCCTTTTCTACCAAAATCTCATAGGAAGGGAATCGCCGAGAATACGGCGTATAAAATGTCAATGGAACAATGGCGGATTTTCTCGTAGGAACGCTCACATCCCTTGGTTGAGAATAAGCACCCTGGTATCTACCGGTCTCGTTATTGACAACAAAAGCGACGCGTAAACATAATTTATGAGAGCGACGTCCGTTTGGGACAGCAACTTGAATCAAACCGCCCTGGAGTGAAACATCTTATATTTTTATTCTGTAATCTTTGACACAATTCACAAACGATTTTGTTATAGGCAACCAAACTTACAAAAAATGAACGATTCTGGTATAGGCAATCAAACGTACACCACACTAAAACTCGTCAAAACAACTCAAATTACAAAACAAAATAAAAACACTATTAGTTTATTTTTTTAATTCTATAATTTCTTTCATAATCTATTTTTACCAATTAATTTGGTATCAATACTGTAGCTATAAGAACATTCAACTCTCAAGCCTGTTGAATGAGATTATGTTGGTCAAGATACAAGCATTTTCCCTCCAGTTTTTCAACCAAACAATATTCGTATAATATAAATAAATACATAAATAAACTACACCATTTATTCTATTTTTGCCCTTAATTTACCCTTTAAAAATATAGGAATCAATGAAATGACACCAAAAACTAACAACCACATCAATGAAGTCAAACTAAATGCCGTATCACTAGCTGTCATTTCTTGTAAAGTCTTTCCACCTTGTATGGCTATAAAAGATGGTGGCGCCACTCCTAGGAATGTACCCAAAGCAAAAGGATACAAAGGCACTCCAATCACTGGTGCTGTAAGATTAATAAACCAATTTGGCAAGAATGGTGTTACTCGTAAAAACACTATATAATTGAGCATATTTGATTTGTGTTCTTCGACTTGTACAGCCCATTTCTGAGCTTTATCGGGAAAGTAGTGTAAAACTAGTTTTCTTCCTAATAACTGTGACAGCAAGAAACACAGCGATGCTCCTAGCATTGAGCAAGTACAGACTAGAGCCAATGCTGTGAAGAATGGGAATAAAAATCCTGATAGGATCGACAAAAATAGTGATCCTGGTATTGCAAAGGTTTGAAGACTGTAAAACTGTTAAGAAGAATATCAGAACATACTTAATATTAACATATGTAAGTTTATTGAAAAGGATACAAAATGTATGTAATGAAAACTCCTGCCATTACTTGATAATAATTATCAAGTTTATATTTATTCAAAACAATTCCTAATTGTTTCGCATCTTCTATATTCCAAGGAACTTTGATATATTGACTTTCTTCCCTAAAAAACAGAATACGATTACTAATTGGTAAGGATTGAGGAGAAAAATTGGTATGAGTTACAAAAAGAATGTTTTAATTGGTGATTTATTAAATAATTACTCACTCTGTTACTTTTGGGAATGTGCCATAGACTAGAGAAAGTGCTAATAAAGATGATAAAAATATCACAATTACAGATGCTGTTGCAGTTCTTGTTGACAGTGAGTTTTTGGAAGGTGTTTCATCTAAAAAATAAAAATTGTTGATGATAGGTTTATGGAGCTAATTAAGGATTCATTTATGTTTTAAAAATATTATATTAACAAAAGTTTCAACTTCATACTAGACATGCTAAAAGAGTGCAAAAGGTTTCCAATTCTTGGCGTTTCAGTTATGGGTATGGCGTATTGGGGTTCTAATGGATGAAAGGATCTTCTGTAGGAATTTCGTCCTTTGAAAGCAAATCGGGATTCAAAAGGATAGGAAAACAAGTCTGTTGTTGAACTAATTTCTTGACATTGAGTAAAATCACCTGCTATTCTTGAAGTCATTTTGCGGTTGTTTGAATCAGATCACTAAACCTTATTTTTTTATCAACTTAAACTTTCAAATATATCAGTAAAAAAACATCATTCACACAATAAAATACTATAAATTTTGATTTTGGTATACATAACTTCAAAAACATGCGAGAGGTGTTGCTAAGCGCAAGCGTCGTACACGTGTAGAGCCGTCAAAATCACCTGATTTTTACAAAAAGACCAAAATTTTCATAAAATTGTAATAAAAGATTATTTTTAATCAGTTTTTAGACCGTATTGTGAGGAAAACAGCAAAAAAATATTATTAGAAATAATTTATAATTTTATTATCGCCTACTAAATTAAGATTGTGAAGGTAGGCAACACAGCTTACAATCATGCTAAGAAAAATGCATAAGTAGCTGATACTCAAGATATTTCGGGTTTACAGTGGCTCTAAGTGAGTTATCTGTGGACTCTATCCTTCTCTTTTTAAACTAAAATGTGCAGATATCTCTCCCCTGAATTGTTCTTTGGATTTAGTGCTTCTTGTTCTGCCTTTTTAAAACCAATAAATGAACGGTGAAAAATAATTGTCAACTTTTGACAAAGACATTTACAAAATAAATGTTTTTTAAGACTATTCAGGGGGAAAATCTGTTTTTACAACACTAAGGGATCTATTTCCACCCTTCAAAAAACAAATTTAGTTAGTATCTGCCTAAAATGTCCCAAAAATTAGAACTCCGAAGACACTATACAAAAAGCGGGCACTTGAAATATGTACGAGTGCATGTGTTTGTATAGCTGTGTTATTTCTGGGCTAGGGCGGGCCTAACAGAGTTAATATGGGGTGTTTTATGTTTTATGTAACAATAAAGATACAGTAGATAAACTTTTATTATTTTCAAACATGCCTTTGTAGCATAGATGGTTCGGCTGTACATTAAATCAAAAAAGGGATAATAAAACAGTATATAAGTAACCAAGATCTCTACAAAAACATATATAAGCGATGACTAAAAAGTAAAACGAAACGTTTAATATACAGTGCGTCCATAAAATAACGTTATAATAATTATTGATGAAAAAAATTGTAAATTAAAATAATTTTTTTTTCATATTACGGTTTATTCTAATGAATTTATTCGTTAGTATTTAAACGCTTTGTATATGAATAGATCTGAATAGATCCACAATCCACAAACTTTGTTTTAAAAGTAGTAGGTATTGTATGCTCTTGCTCAGCGGGGTTCAGCTTACAGTGGTTTGTGTCAAAATTTAAAAAAATTCGCTTTTTAATAAATGGCTTTCTTCAAAAACTTCTTATGGCCATTGGCGGCTCGTCAGCGTGGTTTTAGTTGGTAGGTTGAGAACTTGAGAAGTCATAAGCTATGCAGAGTCCAGCAGTACTGGAAAACAGCAGAAACAGTACCCAGTCAGCTTAAGCGTTCCACCCTTTAAAAAGTGACGTGAAAGCATAAATTTCATAACCTCCATTTGGACTACTTGCTCACCTACTGCCAAACTCTATGAGCCGCCACTGCTTATGGCTAATAATATTGCAGCAGGTAGTTTTTTTTTAAATGAAAATCTTATTTCGTTGATTGAGTGAGTATGTTGATTGTTTTCAAATAAAAGGAAATCCTCAAGAAGTTAAAAGACCTTCGGGGTTAGTGTGCATATATATTCATAATACGTAGTGTTTTGAATACAATTAGAATATTATAGTCATGTGCGTGGGGAAGAAACGGAAGTAAAAAAGAGAATCTAACGATTTCTAGCACTACTAATGTATACAGGGTGGCACATTGTAAAGGATATTCATTATTTTAACACCTCACACGAAATTGTTGAAATATTACGAAATTATATAAAAACAACACATATGATTCGGTGTTTTTTGTTGGTCAGAGGTTAATGTTGATAAAAAAAACTTGTTACCCTTGATGAGTACACCATAACTGGTGAATTTGAAGTTTTAATTTGAGTTTTATTTTCAGTAAGGCATCGTTTGAAAAGATTCGTGAATATGTTTGTAGGAGAGTCTGCCATCTCATTTTCCTCCATGTCAGAATGGCCAGGGATCCAGACCAGCGATACTCTAATGAGCTCTCCTATTGAGGAGTATTTTTTGGCAGTCTAAAACCAATTTTGACGTTATATGGTACTTTAAAAGCTGCTTGGCTGTCCGAGAAGATTTTTAATGTTCTATGTGAGAGATTGTTTTGCTCACTACAAGATTTTTCATTGCTCAAGCCAAATGGACGCCACATTCTATTACAACAAAAATTCCTTTTTGTTTAAAGCATGAAGTACTTTTCATATAATAGTATATTATACACCAAAAGGTGGTGAAGACTATTATTATTGACCGAGCACCAAGATTATTTTGCGAGTGGCTTTGCCCCGAGCGGAATAAGGTGCGAGAGAGAAGATGTACTGATATCTGTGACAACGAAGTTATAAAAAAGAAGCGACAGTAAACTTTTCTCCATAGATATCGAAGTTTTGTTGTGTTTTTCAATTATTCATCCATCACTTGAATGACAGCCACGAATTGCACAAGTTTTTGGCGCCATAACTAATAAATGTAACTTTGTAAACAAATTTTATCGTTCAAAACACAAAAAATATGTAAATAATCAAAAAGCTTACTACAAAAAAATTCTTAATAGACACAAAATCACATGTCATTGACAGATAACGGGCTTAAAATAGCGAATGTCAGACATGCGCACTCAAAAAATGAATTGTCAAATTGCACAAGCTTCGCTTCTTCTTTGGATGGTGTATTCTGTGATATTATGAACGTACTCGTTATGTCATCAGTCATTTTTGGATGAGCGCGAATTTTAAACTAATGGCATTTTTATTCAAATAATTTTATCCTGATAGGTAATTTCAAGTAGCAAATAAGTTAAAGACAATCTCCTGGGTATACAAAATTATGTTGAACAAGTTTTTGTTGAACTACTATCTCCAAATTCTCAAAATATTTGAATCTGTCCATTATTGACCTAGGTTAATGATAGAAAATTATTAACCACTAATAAATTCGACTACTCAGTAGGCTAGAAGAAGCACCGACTTCACAGCTAGTAGTGGAAAAACATATCTTTTACCTCCTCCAACCACCACTAAAACGAGTTTTACCTCCTCTTACCCACCCTTAACTTTAAATATATGTTTTATGGCTAAAAAAGCGTATTTTTTTTAAATATAATTTGACGAGTTTCTTTGGTTGGGTCACCCAGTACAAAGAAATCCTAACAGTGGATAATATTATATAGCTATAGGAAGTTGACAGTAAACACATCATACACTCAGTGCATATCGAGCAGCTATAAAATAATAACAAATCTAGCGCTTAAATATGTTTATTTAAAAAAAATAATATATTTTTGCCAAATCTAATTTTAGAAAGGTACTTGCCAATGTTCAGGGCGTTGAATATAATTCGAATATTCCAGGCTTTACACGCGAGTCTGTTCAGTTTCAGTTTGTGAACTTTTCTTTTCAGTTGCGTATCAGCAGTTGAATGATGTGGAGGGACTAAAAGTTGGAAGACTTTTATACATACGTTACGAAGCGCGCGTATAGTTTGTAAAAGAATATTTTTTTTGAAAATAGTATGTGTCGAAAAAGTGTCGAGGTTTTTGTGAGTGTACATTTTCGAAATTATTAAGGATATTTTATACACTACGGATGGCGATTTCTTTGGTTTTTAGGGTGAGTAAACTGCTACAAAAAAAATAATTTTGAAAATATAAAATACATTTTTTTGAATCGTCTCTTGCTCTTATATTAAAAACTGATACATCTTTGATCGATTGTTGTGTTTTATGATTTCAAAGAACTTTCAAACAATAAACTGGAATCTAATGAACTTAAAAGTATATAATTTTTAAAAATATCCTCGAAAATATGTTTTTTATTTAAACTTCACAAAAGTTTATAAATTGGGAAATTGTGTTTTAAAAAATTACGATTTTTGGTCATCAAATATTCATATGTTACTAGCAACCCGCCCCGGCTTCGCAAGGACTCTTTACAGTAAATATAAAATAACCTATGCTACTCAAAGCAAATGTAGCTTTCGACAAAATTGGTCGGACAAAAAAATCACCTCTCCTCGTTATATATAATATTAATTTAGATTATTATTTGAGTAGCAATTAGCATTGGCGCCGGAAGGGTCAAATATAGGGGGGGGCAAGTAAAGGTAGATTCCAACTTTTATATTTTTATTCTCAAAAATACATATATATATATATATGGTTGACTTGAACTAAAACTTAACTCTAATGTTGAAAATATGTATATGCCCTTTTATAAAAAATACATTTGTATGTACATGTACCTTTCTATTGGAAGAAAAGTAATAGAATATTTCTCCTCTTTTGTGCATACCGATCTATCATTTTTTAAATGATTATGTTTTATTTTTATTCACAAATTCTCGGTGAACACTGAGCATACAGAGACCAAAAAGCCTTTCTTCGCACATTGTTGATCTTAGCCAAGTTTTTACACGACGAAGGGTAGGTACTAAAAGATCTTTCAATTATTGTTGTTGTGGTAGGAGGTAAAGCTACAAAAATGTTTAGAGTTTTCTTGATGTTTGGGAAAAAGTATAGTATTTTGTTCTGGTAAATAATCAAAATCGGATATTCAATTTTCCAGGGGGGGGCAAGTGCACTGCTTTGCCCCCCCTACCGGCGCCCATGGCAATTAGTACTTTTAGTGATCATGGGAATTATTGAAGGGTCGGCGATTGCACCCGTAAGTAATTTTCCTGAATTATTTGGTGTAAAAAAGTAAAATAATGTGCATGAAATGCTTGTTGAAGTCTCTAACTTATTTAATGAAAACAGAGGTACTGAAACTTGCCAAGGCAGTAAGAAGCCTCCATTAGGCCAATAAATACATGCTAAAGTGAAACAATGGGCCTAACAAAGATGACAGTTAAGATCTACCATTCAAAACATAAGATTTTTGCATGTTTTTTATCATTGCGAACATCTATATTGCTTTATTGAAAGCGTATATTTTGAAATATAAAATGACTTTTTAGCTGAATACTCAACATATCGGTGGCCAATAATTCTAGGAACTCTTGGCAGTAACTGAAAAAGCAAAAACGGACAATAATATATAGAAGGATGGGAAAGAAGAGCGGAGTGATTCACCGCACTATTGGGCGTAGTAAAATTCAATGAGACCTCTGGCGAAAAAAATTGGAACTGTCGCAACGAGTAAAATAATTCGTTTTGCATTGTTTTTGAATTATATATAAGTCAACGTAATTACCGTAAATTCGTACTTTATTTGTTTAATTTTGTGTCAGTGACAGGTTTAAAACTGTGTTTTTCTATTTAACTCAACTGTCATCAATTCTGAGGTAATATTCTTATATAATCAGAGATATTATGGAAGAGGTTATGTTATTCTATTTTTTGTTTTCATTGCATATCAATGAGAAAATAAGTCGATATTAAAGTAATACTATTTAAAGTATTACTCAATACAAACATACCTTCCCTGCAACTTTTGTTGCTATGAATGTATCAAAAATAAAATAAAAACACGAAATCAGACCTAAAACTAAAAAGAGAATTGAACTCTTGTTGTACTTTTCACAAATATCAACCATACCTAGGTATTACTCCAAAAATAAAAATATTAGGAGTCAAAATTTATTTTAACAACACAAAATACTAAAGCACAATCAAAGAAAAAGCAAAAGTTTTACAAACCACACACTGAAAATAACTAAAACAGCAAAATAAAACCACTTAAATATCAAAGGGCTTATACGGCAGCTGATTTGTTTTACTCGTTGCTAAGATGACATTGACATTTCAGAGCGCCATCTATCGAATTCTACTTTTCCCAATATACGAATCAGAGAGCTTAATCGGAGCGGTTACAATTCCCTTGGGAAAGTATAACCAATAATTCTCCAGTTATTGTGTATACAAATCCTAAGTAAACACCCTGTATACTTGAAGGATTTCTTTAATGGAAAAATAATATGAATTTCAAGCTATCTCGTATAATGCTGTTTACACTGTATCTGAATAAAGCCAACAAAATTTTAGCCCCGAGTCCTAATCCGTATTAAAATGTAAAACCCGACTGGAACCATCTAGAGAGATTCGTCGAGAAGTGAATTTGTTCTTTCGAAACAGACCCCAGTGAACGGAACATCCATTATGATCGCCATTGTTATTCTATCGTTTGAATGAAATCAGAAAATGATGTTTAAGAATTTCTGCATCGAGGAATTGAAGAGAAAATTTGATTGAGGAAAAAAATTTGAATTGAACACGGCGCCAGCTATTGTATTCGGGGTTAAAATCGAGTCCAAAGGAATCGGCAAAAACAAACAAATACATAAAAGTGAAGCTAATAATAAGCTTGTTAAAAAAATCAATAAAACTAGACTGAAATTATATACACGCCTTCTGATCTCGACATCCAGAATTCACAGAAAAACTCATTAAAGAACTGTTTTTTTTTCAACTAAAGCACAAATTAAAAAAAAAGGTCAAGTGTGGACAACCGCAGGTGTTCTAATTACCACTGTCTGTTTTTCTTCAAATAGCTTCATTGTTTTCTTGTAAAGCTGTTTTTCTTTCTGTAGGAGCGCCCGGGGAAATAGAGATAACATGTAAAGCAATCAGCAGTAGTGATTAATGAACAAAGTTTATTTTTTTCTATTAACCGCGACGTTTCTAAAAAGCCGATCGATACGTCGAATTTCAAAGTTCACGAATTTGAAACTTTTCGATGAGTTTGCGGAAAACTAGTAATTAATATAAAATTTGTTTGAACTCACGGTTATTGATTGGAGAACCTTTAATAGTTGAATATAACTTTGAAATAACTCCAATTAAATTGCCGCCATTTTAGGTCAAAAGTGTTCTATGTCAAATAACAATTTCATGTTTATCTATTTCGATGGTTACCTATAACGACTTGACTAGCCATGGAAGTAAAAGAGAGAGGAGAGAACATAACAGTGTAAAGAATCATCGACCAAAGTGGCTTCTCAATATGGCCGACTTTCGTTGAAACGTAAACAAACCAGAGGCGTACATAAAATTATTCAAATATGCATCTTTTTAAGGTGGCATATATTGGATAAAAGCTGTCTCCAAACACTATTGTACAACTCAATATCAACTTAAATTCATACTAATACTCATAAATAACCTTTCTAATACTGAAAATCACTATTTTTTTAAACGTGGCTTTTCAATTTGACACATTTCAGTTTATTAAGGTTATCTATGTTGACACAAGAATTGATGACTAATGTCACTAATGTGGCTTCTCAATATGGCGACTTCCGTCGAAAGTTGGTTCAATCACTACCACGCTTACCTTCCCTCCTCCCTCTTTTACCACCATGGGGATAGCGCATAGTTCTGTGGTTCCAACAAAAACAAAAAGAAGTAGTATATGACACATGTCAACATCTGTCACCAAACGAAAGTAAGAGATTTAGGGGATTGACATGATATATTTACATTTATAGCAACTGAACTGAAACGAATCAACAAAAACTATTAAAAGCAGCACCGATAAGATCAATCTAATTACCTATTGCATTAATTAAATAACAAATTGAGGAATCGGAAGTTCTATAACTTTATACCAATCTTCAAGAGACGCAATGTCGTCTTTTAATCAGTTTAATTATTGTCTTGAAAGTTGATTCATTACATCTGGTGGTGCATATAGATCAGTTAAAGTAGGCAAACGCTGTATAAATAATAAATTTAGCGAACAACTACTGCACAAATCAACGAAAATAGAGAATTTTTTTGGTAACCTTTAATTGAGATCATTCGAAAACTGGTGAAATATTTGAGGTACCAAAAGTACACTGGCAAATTTTACTATTATTAATTTTTCTTACATCCTTTGAGGAATGTTAAAAAGCAATTCTTGGACTGTTGGAAGATCTAATGAGCCGTCCATCTCTAAAAGGTCATTCACTTATTGGTTTGAACCATAGTGCAGTTTCAGGGGTCGTAGTGGAGACCCACTCACTTTGAACATTCGTCAGAAGGATGAATTATGATGGGTTTATAGTTGCGTCTGTTTCTACTTTGATCACACTTTGAATAAACTTTCTAGCGCTACTACAGCTGCTGGAATATGCTTAACCGATAGCCGACACTACGTATGCATGTGATGACACTATAGTAAACTATCTATCCTTTGATACGAACAGTTTCCAGCATGATTTATAAAATTTTCCGAGTCCCTAAAAATACAAGTTTTCTCAATTGCATCTAATTATCATTTGATCCCAATCCAAAGCCAACTCCATTCACCAGCGACTATAAAATGCTCCACGCTTACTTTTCTCGTTAAAGTGAAAACTCTTCAGAAAATAATTTTTCCTTCATCATCATCGTCATCGTTATCGCTTTTATCACATCTCTCATACATACACGCGCGACGCACGCTTTGATTCGACGTCAGTGACCTTTTTTTGAAAATATACCTGCACTATACATCAAAGAAAAATAATTAGAAGCCTGTTGGCAGCACCGATGCGCTGGTTGAAGCGAAAACGGAAAGAAAACACAAATAGGAGGTTATTTATTAGTTTTAAAATTTTTTGAAAACTCCTGTGGCGGATATTGATATTATTATTTGAACATCTGTGTGGTGGATACTATAATTATTACTATTAAAATGTATCTTCATGATTAGTATTAAAATATGACCTACAGAGAGGGGTAAAATTAAAAAAAAAGGAATACCACACGAGTTAAAGTTAGGGGTACTATTATATTGGATATATATACAGTGACCAACAAAAAATGGTCAACTATTTTGTAGCAATACTGTGATGATTGTAATTTTGATGTAGAGTCAAATTTGAGACACCCTGTAGGATGCAGCAACTTTAAGAGGGGGTATTAGCTGTTGTCAAAATGCATTATTCACATTTGTGCTTTTCATTTAGGTCAACTAACTTAACGAGAGTTGTTTTTGAAAAATATTTTTCCAACTTTACTAAGGCTTTAATTAAAAATGATAATGTTAACTAGTGTTCATAGGTAAAGGAATATATGCTGTTGTTGCAATTAGCACTTTTCTCGGTATGAAAAGGACTAACACACTGTGCATTTGATTGTAGACACTGTTTGGCCAATCTTAAGTCATCACAGAGCTATGTAGCAAATAGCAAGCTTCGAAGAGATGCGGGGAATGAAGGTACTCCACAGGGTTTACGGAAAAATATTTTGGCAGCACTCTTAATTTCATTCATTCGTTTGGAGCTTGAACAAAATCTTTATATCATTTCCCATATCATCTACTTCCATTCCAGTAGCTTCGTGTCACCACAACTAGTTTGACTGAGGGGATTTCTTCTTCTTCTACTTCTTTTTTTCTAGATCTTTTTGCCCTTTCAGGCGTCGGATGTTGATTCCATGTCCTGTAGGTACCCATTTCTTCCATGTCTTTCTGTCTCTTGCAAGGTTTCTCATTTCTGCTATGGTCTTCCCTCTTTCTAGGCCCATCTCTTGTATTTTGTCTAACCATTTCCTTTTAGGCCTACTTCTTTGTTTTTTGATCGGTTTTCCTTTCTCCATTATTTTCTTAGTTAACCCATTTGGTTCCATTCTTACCATATGACCATACCAGCTGAGTTGTCTCTTTTTTATTTTGCCAGTTATCAATTCCTGTTCAGTTGTCTCTCTAATCCTATCCCATTTAGTTTTCCCTGCAATTCTTCTTAGATGTTTCATTTTTATGGCGTTTATTCTAGTTTCGTCCTTTTTTCGCACAATCCAATTATCACTTGCATATATATAATATTGTGGGAACTGTTATCAAATTATGAATTTTCATTTTCACTTCTAAGTCTATATCTTTATGTCCAAGAATTGTTTTATTTAGAGAGTAGTATATTTTTGTTGATTTATTTGCATCGTTTGTTATTGCTATTTTTTCATCTTCTGTTACTATACTTACCAAATATTCAAATGTTGTTACTCTTTCTAGCGTCTGGTTTTTGTATTCAATCTCTTTATTATTTTGATTACCTAGTAGATTTTCATTTATTATCATCACTTTTGTTATATTTATGTTCACCTCCATCTTCCTGTTCTCTATTTCTTTAGTCCAGATATTCACTAGTTTTTTCATTGTGGTTCTTGTATTCGCTACTAAGTTCGCATCATCTGCATAGAGTAGACTACTTATTTTTATCGGTTCTAAATTTCTGTGTCCCAGTATAGTATTCAGCTGCTGGGGGGATTTCAGGATCTTGTAAGTCCTTGTAAGTTCTCACAGAGGCAGATTATGTGAGTATAGGTGTTTCATCACTTACTTCACTCACCTTTTCCGTTTTCCCATTTTTTCTTAAATGTTCCTTAACCAATTTCAATAGCCTGGTTGAGATTTCCTTGTATAGGTCTTCGTATGAGGTGACACTTCCATTTGAATTGGTATTGTAATGTTTTTTTCTTATTTATTTAAACTGTTTTTACCGTGGGATAAAAGTATACATTCAATATGGCTAATTACTATTGATTTATTAAAGAAACACTTAGACACTATAATAAACTTAATTTATATTCACAATACTTAATGTCTATTAATTTACCCACACTCGGTATGATAATTGTCCTAATTTATCTTCAACACTATATTCACTTTCTGTTCACTCACTGTATAATGAAACCGCTTACCGATTCACTGTATACTGAACAACTCCTCCACTCACTCAAAAACTCGTGTATATATAGTCCTTCGCGACTCCAGAACCTTCTTGAATATACCACCTCTGCGTATACTTTATAATTCGAGAACATTCGCGATAAACCATTTTATGGCCTGGTACACTTTGAGAACAGTCTAAATATTACCTGCGAAAGAACCTTTCTAGAAAGGTCGCATTCATAGTTTGCGACAGGGCCGGCTTCAGAATCAGTGAGTTCGTAACAGTATTCTTTATCTAGCCAGCTTCAGAACGCTTCCGAACCTATAAAGTCTCTTTTAGAGGAGAGCCTCCTTCAATTTAATATACACACACTTGTGATCTTGTGAAGCTGCTTTTTTTTTGTGCATATAAGTACATGTATACAGAGTGAGTCAATTGTCTGGAAAATTGATCAATTCTCCCTGTAATCCGCATTGATATACTTGAGCCAAATTACGACTGAGACGACGTTTATGACGTCTTAATAGAGGTCATCTGCATTTGTTTCTTTAATTCATCCAATTCAACAACTTAAAGAGATTTAACAAGATACATTACTTAATTCGACTATATCATGGCATTATTAATCTTATTATTTATTTGTTATAAATTGTTATGCGTTGCGCAGTCAAGGTAGTCGCTGTATATTATTTTTATTTATTAAATAATTTTAGTGTTAAATTATACAAATAATTGAGTCGTGATTATATCTGTATAATGATGGGTTTTTTTATGGGGAAATGTGTGCTGAGAACATGTATGTATGTATTTAATTAATACGTAACACATATACAGCGTTGCTGAAAAGTCTCACACCAAGGGATTATATTTGAAACGGATGTAGGGAAAGTTATGAAAGTTATGAAAGTTATGAAAGTTATGAAAGTTATGA
>CAJUYI010004153.1:0-19657 GCA_910591695.1 Galerucella pusilla
TAAGTGGTATTTTTTCTAGCCACATAACCTTTCACATGAGCCCATATGACAATAATGATAACTATAAATAGGGTTCAAACCGGCACGTCAGGTAGGTGCGCCTATGGAATCGGCTGCTAAAAATGATTTATTACTATCAACCAATTTCAAATCGAGTATAGATTGCCACATAATTTCTGACACATTTTATGTAACAGCTTGTTCAATTGAAACCCATCTTTGGTCCAGGAAAAATTTATTGACAAGTACAGTTACAAATAACTACCACTACAATTGAGGCACATATCCCACTGTTTCATCAACCGATGTATACCCTGCTTCTTGTGGCTGCTGCTGGAAGAATTCTTTCACAGCGTTTTGTACTTCTGCGTCCGACTGAAGACGGTTACCTTTTAACGCCTTTTTTAGTGGCCCAAAAATGTGAAAATCGCAAGGCGGTAAATCGGGACTATAGGGTGGATGCTCTAATATCCTCCATTTCTTTCGTTGCAGATTTTCTTTAACACCTTCAGCACACAAAAATTGAATGACCGCACGCTTATCACATTTGGACGGATTGTTAACAACAAACGCCATTTCAAAGTCACAATACTTAAAATCGCTGTCAAATATAAACGAAATAAACAGATCAGTGTGACGTTTGCATACACTACTAATGTTGGAAAACGTCAGTTGAATGATTACAATTGTTTCCAAGGCTAACCTGACCAAAGATGGGTTTCAGTTGAACAAGCCTCGTAATTTAATCAGTTTGCAAACCAGACTCATTAGTATCATCCACAGTATTTGTTTTCATCTTACTATTACTCCACTTTATGGTATTTTTTATGTTCTATGGAACAACCAAAGATAAGCTCTACTTGGTCAACAGAGAAGGGACGGAATCAATGGATGCTCTTATTGTACCTACTTCCCCCTCGGTGAACTTTTATAAGAATGGAGGTGATGATGGCGATCCTCAGGTTAAATCCGAAAGGTATATGGAGCCCAAACGATATTCGGGAAATACCTAAAAAAACATTGTGAAACTCTGATTGTAGACAATTAACCGAAAATTTCCCTTCTGATGATGATAGTATGTCAATATCGAAATAATTATTAATATATTTTTTTCTTCTGTAAGTTCCTTGTGGCATTATTTATTATTTTTTCTCTTATTTTTTGGGAATCAAACCACATTAATGAGACAAATTCTATTTAGGTGAAACATCTAGACCATTGAAAGTCCGAATAAGTGAACATCAAAATATATCAAAGATAGGGAGTTCTTAAAGTCAGGTATTTGTAAACATGCTTGGGAAGAGGGGCATAAAATTCAATGGGATTCGACAAAAATAATATTGAAAATGCAGATAAATGTGTAGCTAGTATTTCAGCCGAATGTAGTCAAATTTGGTTACCAATGTTAGAAAGAGAAATTTCCAATAATCAATTACCTGCGCTATCAGGATAGCATCGTAAGTTTTTATCCAGGTTTTCTTATGATTTATCATTGGAATAGTTGTTAATCGATACACACTTCAATACACAAAATCACCAAACTGAGTCATACATATTTTGAAAACAAAAATAATCATACACAAAAAAGTAACAACAAACGCGTTTTATTAACAACATTTCCAAAATAAGCGAAAAAAAAGCGCTATCCCAATAAAAACCGTTCCTGGAACGTGCACTTCAATGGATTCCATTTCCAGTAGACTATCATATCTTTGGAATGTCATAAAATAAAATATTTTATTTCACATTTTACCAGAGATGTGATCTACTATGAATGGACCTTAATAAATTTATTTATTAAATAGGAATTAATTAAAAAGAGTTAGGGCGGGAAATAGAGGTGAGTAATATGACACTTTCTAACCTTCAAAGAGGTTAGTAATGACAGCATTAAATAGGTTGTGAATAAAAACATTTTTAGTGCTCTTTTTCTTCAATATTTCACCTTTCAAAACAATGCATTCTCCCAAAATATTTATCGGTTAATTTCTATAATAACATTCGTAAAACAAAATGCTTATTTTCATTTTTAAAACCTTCGTACGTATTCTATATTTGTTCTAATAATCAAACAACCAGCTGTCACTCCCGAAGGAATGCAGTCTTCTTTTCCAGAAATAAAAATACTCTCGGAACATTAACCGATGATATGTGGTAGCGGATAGAGCAGGTAACACATACCAAAGCCATTTTGTTGTTTTCAAGGCATATATAAAATGAAAATTATGACCAGTTGCAGTCGGATACACAGGAAACAGACATATTTCTTGACTTGTTGAATTCATTAAGTGAAATTAACTTAAAATATCCCTTAAATTCGACGTAAACTTTATAATTATTTCGTAAACTTGTTTGGTATTATCAGGATGGACGAGACATTGATAAATTAAATAAATAAGTATATCACGTACCAAGTGTCAAAAACGTTACTTTAGTCACAAGTTTTCTGAAGCACGAGTGGAGAGAAGAGGAACGAGTGCTTTATGAGTTATTAAAGATGTTTTTGACACTAGGTGCTTAGTATACTTTTTCTACGCCCACAGAAAAAAGAAAAACAATTATATTATATTATTTTAATTATATTGAATATTTCCCTAATAGATTAAAAATCCCATATGCAGCGGGAACTTTTCGGCGATAAGATGACAGACGATGACTGACGTGTCATTGAAAAATATCAAATGACACAGAACACAGAACTACAGAATTATCACGGAATATTAAATATAAATTGCAGAAAATACACTTGAAGTGACGTTCAAGAAACAAAAGATAAATGAGATGTTACTTTTCACACATTAAACACTAGTGTTTAAAGTGACATTTCGCAAAACTACTTTCAGTTGAAAAAGTAAAATCTCCGGTAGAAAACTTTTCAATTTCACGACAACTTTCGGCCTAACACCGGACTAATATAAAATACGCAATGTATATGGAATAAGCCACAAAATTAAAACGTTGGATGTCTTTATATTTTTTTTCTTTTCAAGTCATCAGCAACAGCGACCGGATGTACTTGTTATGGTGTTTTCCTACGTGCCCGTCACAGGGTGTTTTTCTTAATTGCTGCAATTAAAATTAATTTTTATTTACGTCCAATTCAATTAACTGGGTGTGACTAAGTCTCTATTATGTCTCTGTTTATAAGAAAAAATTATTGACACAGAAGGGTGGAATAACCCTCTACAGTATACAAAGCTATTTCTATAAATGGGCTCATTTACATCATTTTGAGGCTCTATGCAAAAAATTAGACGTCAGCGAGACTCCTAAGTCGCCTGAAAAAAATTATAAACATTAAACAGCGCTCCTCTCCGAATTTCAGGCGCGACGTCATCGCATATGAAATCTCTCGTTTAGAGAGCGGATTCCGCGCCGATCGGTTATCGGTTAGATGACTACTTATCTAGTAAGAGTATTTTGCTAGCTTATATGCTTATTATTTATTATACGTTTTAGCAAAAAGTGTTATGTTTTTGAAATTAGAACGTTTAGAAATAATTTAAACTATTCGACACAATGGACCAGAGCCAGAGTAAAAAATATTGTGCGGTTCCAGAATGTAAAAGTACTACGATTAAAACATCTAACAAAACATTTATTTCTATTAATAAGGATGCCAAAAAAACGGAAGCAATGGCAGAAAAGCATGAAAAGACTCAAAGCAATCACTGATAAGTCAACATACTTTGTGTATTTTTAGGATTTTATTTTTCTTCAATAAAAATCGTTATAAATTACCTTGGTATAAATTACGTGGTGTTATTAATGTTCAAAATTATTTAATAAAATAATGGATCAGTTCTTCACAAATTAAATTTTATTAAATAGGTACTGCTTTTTTTCCAAAAAACAGGTAATCTTTTTCAGTAAATCATCAACAAAACTGGCGTATATTATGTTTTAAAAGAAATTATTTTATATAATTCAAAGTCCGGATCAGCTCTAACAAATATCGCATTTTTAACCAGTGTGCATGTGCATTTAAATCTGATGCAAACATTAGGAACTAATATTACCTGCTTCATCAAAATAAGTTTTTCTTGTTCTTTTCAACATTGGTGATTTAATTTCCACTACACATTCATCATAAATAGCATTTGGAGAAGCTCCTTTAATTGGGCAGTCTGCATTTAATAAAATTGCAATTTGTTACTGAGTAACCTACAGCGTTATCTCCGTAACTTTGTCCACCAGACCAGGAATAAAATAAAACATCTGGAATCACCCTATATATCATTTGAGAGAGCATGTATTTATGAAAATATTGACATTTTTAATCATTCTTGCCGGAAAACAGCCAAAAACGATGTGTCACATAGTATAAAATTATAATTTAATAAACTCGAGCTCCATAATCATTATCAAGTCCACTTCTGGAAGATTTAATGAGTCTGCTTTTTTAAAATTAGGTCCACACATTTTATTTTATTCACACAAAATTTTGCGAGTAATTCAAAATAAATAAATTCTACGCTAGGCACGTTACAGTCAAAATCGTAATGTTAGTGCATATTAACTTGCATATGCGATATGACGTCAGTCATAGTCTTCGCCCCGTTAGAGTATGCTTGTTTAATTGGTTATATTAGGAGAACGACATATTCTATTGACATGAAATTTTCAGAATCATATTTTTATCCTTAGTACTTTGTTTTACGACAGTAAACGAGCCCATTGTGGAATGTGGATTTCGTTGATTTGCCTGTCACCGTTGAGTGAAAAACATATTTTCACTCAACGCTGTCACCCAATCAACACAAAAAGAAGCACGCCTAAGAAAATCTCGACGGGAAGGAGCTCGAACCAGTAAGGGCACATTTGCTGCTCTCTCAAAGCTCGCCGCACAGATATTTTGCTGATATTTAGCAATTTTTCTTGTGCTGTTTCTGGATATTGATCCAGAATATCTTTTTCTACCTTTACATTTCTAACTGGTACGGTTAGCGTTAGTGAATACGTGCAAAAAATGCATATCGGACATTTTAATAGTTTTTTTTTCAATTTTCACTTTTCCTCGTATAAGTAAGTCCTTGATTTTTGCCCTCGTTCAATTAAATCATTTTCACGATTATCCTTTTTATAGTGCGTTTATTCCTAATTCGGATTCCAGTTAAAACAAATCTACCAGCATTAGCGATTTTTTTTACTCGTGTCGGCGCATAGCAACAAAGTTTGCGGTAAAATGGACTTGTCATTAAACAAATTGGCCATTAGATTATAATCGTTCCTTTCGTAGGTTTTCTATTATAATTCCGAATTGCCATATTAATACATGTAAGTATACGTTCGCTACCGGTAGAACAAAAAAAAACTGTATTATGAATTTTTCTTTGTTTATATTAAGCGATTAAAACGATGTAACGTGGGCATTACCAATGTCAATATGTAAATTGAAAATTACGAAAAAAAAAACTTACATGCATAATCGAATCTATTTGAGATTTAGAAATAAAATATATGGCGAGTATATAGATACAAATACAGCGATCTATTTGTCTTCGTCTCATTTAAATTTTTAATTAACTGATTCGAATTTTCATTAGCGTGGCGTTATTTTACATTCTGTCAGGAGAGTAACAGAAAAAAATTAGTAGGTATTTAGCTGAAAGACCAAAATTAAAATTCTGCAGACTCCTGAAAAATCTTCTTACACATCTCAATGAACAATATTTTTATCATCAAGTTATATTAATGTAATTGAAGTATTATTACAGTTTCCTGTAATATTGTCTTCTTTATTGTTCTGCGATATCTAATTTAATTATTGTAAGCAATCGTGTACCTACGGAGATAATTTTATTAGCTATATACGACATGGTTCCACTTTTTGCTTGTTATCTTTTTCAAATATCGAATAGATTCCGTTTTGACCAAAAGATGATGGCGTCCAACCTAAAATATACCCCCACTCTGTCCCATTGACGATATTTTAATACGACCTAAAAAGGCTATAAGAAGCGCATATTAATCCCATATTAAACTTACATCGTTAAAAATGAACAAAAAATAACTGCTAGAGTTTGTTCAACCATCCTTTGCCGTTACGTCATAATCGGTGACGTATTCTCCTGTTTTACGTATGTCTTATATTAGTTGCAAGTTATTTTACACTTAACCTCAAAATTATAATCAATGGCATAATGTTAAGAATTGTTTTCAAAAAATGACAACTGAATTGTCAAAAGTAACAGATAAAATTTATGTCGACCTTAAATAAGAAATACGCTAATGACGTCATAATTCCGTCTCATCCATTTCATGGATGATAGAGCAAGTTGATGGAGAATGTATGACGTAACGGCAAAGGATGGTTGAACTACCGGCTAACCTTCACTTTCCTACTGACATTTTGAAGGATTTAATTTACTATTTGGAACCTTAATTTTTGGAATCTACTCATATCACCGTTATAAATGAAACTAACTATTTCTCATTAGTTCCACAATTTACTGATACAAATTAAGATATTGATAATTATTTCGATAATGACAAATCATCATCAGAATGACAGAAGTAACATTTGATGTGATGCGTATCTGATGTTTAATATTTTGTCTGGACCAAATAGTGAAAAATTAAAACACGGTAATTGTTTTTAATCCATTGTTTTGAAAATAAAAAATAGCACCACTCTTACCACAATAACTCACGAACTAATGCATAGAATATCATGAAATTTTGACAGATGTCTTTTTAAGATTAGTACTAACTGAAAAGCAGGCGAGTGCAATAAAACTAGCGCCATCTATGTATCAGGCACAGAACTTTTAAGCCCATGTAATGTTTAAAGTTATAACATTTATATCTTCTGTAAGTTCCTTGTGGCATTACTTATTCTTTTGGGAATCAAACCACAAAAATTGTCATATTTTTTCGTTGTGTCAGATAGGGACCAAAAATTATTTTATTAATTTTAATACTAGTTAATCTTGACATCGGTAGCTGGAACGCTACCGAAACGTCGAAATAAAAAATAAAAAACATTATTGTGGTTTGATTCCCAAAAGAATAAGAAAAAATTATAACATTTATATAACATTTATCGTGAACCCAAAATAGATGCAACTATTACATCAAGAAGACTTCAGTGGTTAGGGCACATATAGAAACGATGGAAGGAGGAAGAATAGTGGAACAAATAGCATGGAGAGTTCCGGAAGGCAAGAAGAAAAGAGGCAAACCAAGGAAAATATGGAGGGAAGTTGTACTAGAAGACCTGAAAGAAAAGAATGTGAACCGATGGAGAGAAAAGGCCAAAGATAGAAAAGTATGGAGAGGAATTACAAAGCTATGGGCCTAAAAGGCCTGTTAAAAGCTATATATATTTATATAATGTTTAAAGTTACCAGCTTGTATGACGGTTTTGTAATTTTGTAATTTTTTAGTTATTTCAGGGAACATTAGTTGTATTGTCAGTTTTTCCTTTTTTGAAATGTATAACTGTTGGATGCGTATAATAAATATTCGTAATATAGTTGCAATTTTATGGGTAAATTTTCTGCTTGTCAGACCGAGAGAAGGCAAATTATTACACAGAAATTGTATTCAAGAATTTCACTGAGTAACCGAGAAAGATCAAAAGGCGTAGATAAACTACTACCAGCTAGTTAAAGATGGTCTACACCGGAAAATCATTCATACAGGAATGTGACGTATGGTTTCTAGAAGATACAAAGAAGCTTTGAAACTTTGTGCTGTAGGAATTTAGTTTTCGTGGAAGTTTGTATGTACGAGGGTTGTATTTTATTTTTTGCATATTGAGGTATAAAAACTCTATTGTTTTTTCATCTTTGCATCCTTTGGAAGCAATTCTGGAATGAGTTATTTATTCAAAATAGCCGTTTACCATGCTAGGTGTGAAAATGAAGCTCGAAAAATGACAAAAACCCCCAATTTTTCCGTCCAGAATAGATTTGTGTACGAATTTTCGGAAATATTTTGATTAAAAATACAAAAAATCGTTTTCTCTTTAAACTCCATTTTTTCTAAAATGGCTTTTATATTGCTCTAACTTCTTGGATGTATAATACTTATATAAGGAGAATCACAGAAGGGTGAAGTTTAATTTTAATTAGAAGGGTTGTTGAGAGGTTGCTTTATCTTATTTTTTTTTTGTATAAAAAAGTAAGTAACGAACTCATTTTCAACCTAAGTCGCCCAATTTTCATGATGGAGACTTTATATTTGAAATATCCAATTATATTAAAAAATATTCTATAAGTTAGTTCAATTTGAATCTTTCAAATTATGCATTTGATGAGAAAACACGTATCTCGGTTCGTATTTGTCGTAGAAAAATGATAACTGTTACTTTCAACCTCAAATAACTCGAAAAATATTACTTTTACAAAAAAAATGTAACACACATTTATTTTTCTTGGAATTACTTTTTCCGTCGATTTATGTAGTTAGAATGTGATAAAAAATTCCACCCCTTGTTTTAACGTACAGCGGCATGATATAGAAAATAATCTACCTTCTGTGAAAATTTCCATGCTAGACGAAAAAATTGAGAGCCAAAATGTTTTACTTCCAACACTATGAAGTTCATTTTTAATTTTTAGAAAAGTAAAAAAGTCGCTATGGCTTAGGCGGGACTGTATGGAGGATGATAATACAAGAATTCGATGTTTTCTTGCTTCAAAAACTCGATTACTTTTCGAGCTGCGTGCATTTTCTTGAAACAGAATCATTCGCAGTTGGGCAACTCATCTATAAGCCAGAAATCGGGAGGCATTTGGCTTAATTGACTAACGTAATTGTTAGTGCTTGATGGAAACACATTTACGTAGAATAATTATGTTGGAGATGAAGCCGAAAATAAATTGGACCATGATTTTTTTAATACATATTAAAGTTGGCAAGATGAATTGTCTTTTTTTTACTTTTGAAACTCTCTTCCAATTTATACTAAACCTCTATTATTCATCAGTTAGCCAAAATATGCAACAGTCTGATGCACAAATAGATAGCTATATTTCAACTACATCAGTAATATTCGGTGTATATTAAGTCGTAAATTAAAAGCACTACCGCCATAATATTATATACATAATTATTGCTTCCAAGTTAAAACGTGTAGTTTGGCGTGTTAGACATTTTATTTACATACTCTACTAATGTTCCATTTGTAACGTGAAATAATATCCAGTGGAGTATCATTATAAAATTTCCGAAAATTAATTTGGAAATCGTTTAGAACGGAATCATAAAGTATGAACATCTTCCGAATTAGAAACAACTACTACATCAGAAATCGACATCGAAAGTGGATTGAATCAATAAAATGAAGTTAATATTGGAGTTATGTAATGGAAATAATTGTATGTTTTGATAAGTGATAGGTCCATCATGAGTTTTTGGATTGAAATTCGTTATATAATGGGGAAAAAATGTTAAGAACATTTTAACTACCTCTCACCCTTAACCAATACCAAATTAAGCAAAGCAAACGGATAATTAATATGATAAGAGTAGGTAATACTGAAAAAATTCATTCAACTCCTTACTATCCCACAAATAAATCACGGAAAACCTGCGCATGCGTTCGTTGTCTTGCAGGAGAGGTAAAGCGGTGGGTACAACGGGAATAATAAGGAAATATAACAAAAGGGGCTTCATTCTTACTAGGTGTCCCAAGAAATACCTCGATTTTTCGAGTTATCATGGCTCTATTAATCTGTATCACTGTCAACCCAAATTTCCATCCCACAATGTATTAATTGGTATAGTTTTTTCACGATTTAAGAAACTGACTTGACTTGACTTATGCTTGAGATGCAATAAAACCATAAAACTTTTCGGATTTACCGTGCAGAACCGTATTTTTTGACCATCTCCAAATAATACATTGCAATAAAATAAAGTATTTATAATAGGAATGACCCAAAAGTCACTGCTAATACTTTTATGACTTTATTTCATGTCATTATCCCATCTAAGGTCAGCTCAGTTTCTTAGATCGTGAAAAGATCTATAACCATTCATTTACATTAGGTTTCCTATAATGTTTGGATCCACCTCAATTTTTCTGTTCTTTTCCAATTTCCTAATCCGTATTCTATCATGATCCTCTTATTTCTTCTCATTGTGATCGTTAGTTTGTTGTGCCATCCTTCATTCACACCAAATGGATGTTCAAGCTTATTGGTTAACTCCTATTCGCATATGTGAGACCTGTGGAAAGTCTAGTAGCTTCTTTATTCCTACTTCCTTTCAGGCTTCAGTTCAATTCTATACAGTAGCCTCTACGATGTTGTGCCCTAGGATTCTGTACTAATATGCACTCTGCAAGTATGTATTTTTGCCAACTTGAGTTCTTGTATATATACTGGTCAGAGTATACCTTCTGTAGTTAATCCAGAGGCTATACTGGTGGAAAAAATCTAAAGGTTTCATTTTGGTTGATCGTGGAGCTGATTTATTTGAAATATATTTTTGGAAAAAAACAAAGATAAGAAAGACAACATCGTAAATTCCATTTGAGTACCGATTAATATTTGAACATTTTATACAGGGTGTTTCAAAAAAAGGTAACACCGTCTCTAGGATAGGTAAAAAACAGAAAAATAATTGGGGTTGGCTTAGTGAAATTTTTTTCTAACGCCATCCGTTTTCAAGATAAAGGGCGTTGAAGAAAATGAAAAATTACACATTTCTTACGATTTTGCCGAAACTACTGGCACCATTGCAAAGAAATTTTATACGAATATGTTTTGGAAGCTGATATATCCCATGAATTTGTTTTTATATCTAACTCTCATAGAGGGCGCTAGTTACACGATTCATACAACGTATTATTCAACATAACTTTTTTAAGGGTGGAATTATTAGTCAAAACTCCAAGTGAACATAAACATCGTTTAATTTTACACCAAAAAGGTACTCTTGGTAAAACTCGATATTATGTACCGTTTTCGGAATATTTTGATTTGAAAATTATGAAGTAATAATCGCTCCTGGTATAAACTAATGATAAAGTTCGCTTTTCTCTAAGTTTTGAAACTTTGTTATTTGTAAAATTAGATATTGTTAAACAAAATGTACTCAAATGTTGAATACACCGACATGTTATTAACTTTAGGCGAGTGTTTAGGAAACTCTAGTGCAGCTTTTACGCGCTATGCAGAAAAGTTTCCTAGAAGAAACTTACCAAGTAAAAAAACATTTAGAGCAGTTGAACGACGTTGTCGAGAAACTGGGAATGTAAGACCAAAGAAAATAAATTCAGGTAGACCAAGAACAACAAGAACAATTAATAAAGAAAATATTATTTTAAATTTAGTTGATCAAAATCCAACATTAAGTGTAAGGAATATGGCAAGACAAACAAATACATCTTCTTCAACTACTTGGCGGATACTTAAAGAGCAGCAGCTACATCCTTACCATTACAGACAAGTTCAAGAACTCTTGCCGAACGATCTACCGGTTAGAGTCGATTTTTGTGAAACATTGCGAGAAAGGACAGCCCTCAATCCAAATTTTTTAAAATGTATTCTTTTTACGGACGAGGCCACCTTTACGCGACAAGGTATGTTTAACTCCCATAACGCACACTACTGGCATCACTACTGGTGTGATGAGAATCCACAAGCCAAAAGGGTATCACATTACCAACACTCATTTAAAGTTAATGTTTGGGCAGCAACTTTAGGTAACAGATTAATAGGTTATCATATTCTACCTGGAAATTTAAGTGGTGATATGTACCTTGATTTTTTAAATAATCACTTATTTGAGATATTAGAAGATTTATCGATAAATGAGCGAACATCATTATTTTTTATGCATGATGGAGCTCCACCGCACTTTGATAGAAGGTGTCGTAATTGGTTGAGTAACAATTTTCGGAATCGATGGATTGGTAGAGGTGCAGAAGCTCCGATTCATTGGCCTGCTCGGTCATGCGATTTTAATCCTTTGGACTACACAGTCTGGTCGTATATTAAGGAAAAAGTCTATGCTACAGAGGTAAATTCTCTCTCGTCAAGAATTAATAGACTTGTGTATTCGTGAAAACGGAGGACATTTTGAACATTTACTCTAATTGAATTTTATGTTATGTTCTTTGTCTTTATTTTAATTTTCTTATTGTAAGTTTTTTTAATTAATAAATTTATCATTAACTTATACGAGGAGCGGTTATTACTTCATAATTTTCAAATCAAAATATTCCGAAAACGGTACATAATATCGAGTTTTACCAAGAGTACCTTTTTGGTGTAGAATTAAACGATGTTTATGTTCACTTGGAGTTTTGACTAATAATTCTACTCTAAAAAAAGTTATGTTGAATAATACGTTGTATGAATCGTGTAACTAGCGCCCTCTATGAGAGTTAGTTATAAAAACAAATTCATGGGATATATCAGCTTCCAAAACATATTCGTATAAAATTTCATTACAATGGTGCCAGTAGTTTCGGCAAAATCGTAAGAAATGTGTAATTTTTTATTTTCTTCAACGCCCTTTATCTTGAAAACGGATGGCGTTAGAAAAAAATTTTACTAAGCAAACCCCAATTATTTTTCAGTTTTTTACCTATCCTAGAGACGGTGTTACCTTTTTTTGAAACACCCTGTATATTATTATTTATTTCGTTCTACTAGGACTATAAAAGTTTTAAGAATTGCAATTTGTTGTCATACGTCATACATGCTCTATTTCCTTTCAATTTCAAATTTGTATCTTTTTCAAATTCGCTTCGCTATCTTTTCATGGGTCCACACCTTCTTTTCTTTCCAATTTTCTTTCTTTTCTTTCTTCTTTTCTTAGCTCCCTACAAAATATTTCCACGTACTCTAACCATCTTATTCTATATGCCTTGAGAACTTCTATTATATTGGGCTCTTTATATAGTTCCGTTAATTCTCCATCCATCCTCGGTTCTTATTCCATTATAGCTCGCTGAATATTACATTCCCATTTTTGTATTCTTCTTTCCCGAGTTGTATATCCAAGAGCAATAAGTCCGTAAGTCTTATAATTGTAGGATGCATTCTTTTTTTTAATATATGGATACATATTTTGAATTTACAAGATTTTTCAAGCTTTAAACATTGCAAATACTTTTCGAAAAAACTTAATATACGCCTATGAGAAACATATTTGTGGCATGTGGATGGAATGTGACAGCGATCCAAGATACTGATTTTCCTTCAACTCTTGTCGTATTTTATGTACGTTCACACCAGGCAGAAGGTTTATGATTGCAATTAAGCATTAGTTTTACTACATAAAATGAATATTTTATATTAAAAGCGATGTGTTAAGCAGTATAATTGAAATAATTATAATAATACTTGGTAAGTACAAAGCATGTAAATATATATACGCAACGTAAATATATATACACAACGTAAAAACTTAATGTTCTGATAATAAACAGGATGTATCAAACAAAACATATATGGGGTGACCCAAGATCCGGTACTAAAAACTTGAAAGATGATAGAGGGGCTAAAAATAATTATAGCACTTCATAATATACAGTAAGGTTCTAAAGTAACGGAAACATTCATTATTTACGTACTCAATAGTCCGGGAGTGGTCAATGCTGCCGTGTGCAATAATAGGTTCAAGGATAAAAAAGTGATATTCTTATGAATTTTGAGCCGCTGAATCCCAATATTTTGCGAAAAACCGGTAAGTTTTGTTTGAATCGCAATTGTTTAAACAAATTATGAACAAGTGGTTTTTTCGGATCGGACCATTTTTTATGCAAATATGGCTAATTTTAGAAAGAAAAGGACTCTTGTGATTTTTCC
This sequence comes from Galerucella pusilla, assembly GCA_910591695.1. Lineage (NCBI taxonomy): Eukaryota > Metazoa > Arthropoda > Insecta > Coleoptera > Chrysomelidae > Galerucella > Galerucella pusilla. Next base: position 13,773 of record CAJUYI010004153.1, read on the forward strand.
TCATAGTACTTATTTAAAGAGTAATACATTTTTGAAAGTCGAAAAATCGACGTTTTTACTAATTTTATTTTTGAAAATAATTTATTTTTCAAAATTGAAACCTGGTTCTTTGAACCGGCGCGCCGAGCCGTGTGCAGGCCGATCTGTTAGACGCGCACTATCTGTCGTTAGCGTACAATTCTGCTTTTGAAATAAGATCAATTACAAAAATTTGGCATTAACATTAACAACATCATTCGATTATGTAAGCTCGCTAAATACCCGATCAAATAAATTACAACCTGAAGTATTCTAACAGCGAAAGTTGGTGAAAATTGACGATTTATCGACTCAAAAATTTATAACTTTCTAAATAAGCACTAGGTATGCGGAAAATGACGAAAGACCTTTTCTTTCTAAAATTAGCATTAGCATTAGCATAAAAAATGGTCCTAACCGAAAAAATCATTTGTTTTTGTTTAAACAATTACGATTTAAAGAAAACGTACCGGTGTTTCGCAAAAACTTTTTTATCCATGGACCTATTTATTATTGCACACGGCAGCATTGACCGCTCCCGGACTATAATAATGATTTCAAATGAAAAACCCTGAAACAGGTTAACTTTTATATATAAAACTACACTTTTTGAATAAAACTTTTTACCGGCCCTTTAACCCCTTGGGGGTAATAACTACCTCTAACAAGGTGTAATACCGAGTTTAAAAGTCTTTATTTTTATTTTTAAACGTTGGTATTAAGAAAAATCAAGTTTTAATTGTTTAATTTCTACAATAATTAATGATGGCAAAAAACAAATACAGTTTGAAGAAATTGACAGTATTTACAATAATTATTGTTATTTAAATGTTGAAATTCATCTCTGCGCTGATTTAATTAATTTCTCTCGTTTCAAGAGTTTCGACTCATCAATATTAGTTGGATTTCTTATGTTTATTTTTAATTTTAAATAACCCCACAAAAAATAATCCAGTTAAAATTAATAATTCAACATTAAATTAAAATTAATGATTCAATATTAATATTTCAATTATTCAAAGGTACATGTTTGTATGAAATCTAATTACTCGAGTATCCACGTGCAAAAATCAGTAAGTCCCACGCTTTCGCATTTTATTTACATTTTTTTAGGGATAATTATCACTTCTAATGAGTTGAAGAGACGGGTGAAACATTTTATTCAAAATGTTTAAGTTGTTTTTTAAGAATGACTCTTGATGGAATGAAATATTTACAATTTTTAAACGATTTTAATCCATTAATACAACGTTATTCAAAAAATATATACAGGGTGTTTTCAAATGACACTTGCAATGTTAACATGTAGATTTTTCACGTAAAATTGGTTAAAATGATAGGAGGATTAAGGGGTCCAGCCCATTTACTTTTCGGTTTTACTTTTGATAATTAATTTTTTTTAAATTTATTGTATTTTTTTCAATAACTACCAAGTACTTATGGTTGGAATATGTAACAGGAACTAATTTATGAAACAGCAATGCATCTAAAACATTCGGAGATTGTTGAAAATATTTGTCCAAGCTTCGAATATAACGTCTAGTTGAAATACACCTATTTTTCTCATTAAATTTCGTCAAAATAATTCACATACCCGTTTGTCATTTAACGTATCATAAAATATATAGGGTACACAACAAACAAATTAAACATCCCACTTTTTAAGTCGGCCTAAATTGCTAGCAACAAAATTCTAAACTTGTTTCTAATAAACAACAGCTGGGTTTGATCAAGGGAATGTTGCATTTTTTTCGCATTCCGACCTCAATATTATTCCTTGCAAACATTCCGATCTTTTATTTGAACGTGTCAACGTGAAAATATCCTTTGTTCATAGGCGGACATTTATTAGGTAAATTTGAAGACAATAAACAAATCTAGGAGTGGTACTATGAATGTCAAGTTGGAATGGTAGTTTCCAAGGTGCCCATACTTAGATGAAGTTTGATCCAGTTCAAGGTGCTCGAAGGTTTTTACCCAAAATAAAGATTAGTTAGATTGCAAAGTATGAGCTACAGTTTCTCTAAATAGTGAAGAACACATCTTTTGATCACAGGTGGAAACATTTAAATTATTCATGATACAAATGTCAAACTTCACGGAAGAAATGTCAAACTTTATGTGGCACTGGTAGTACTACCAATTTCTGAATTGAAAATAGCAATCAATACATTATTTTTAATACTTACGTACACTCATTTGAAGTTATTGGGAAAATTAGAATTCGATAGCTGCCGTATAAGCCCTTCGATATTTAAGTGGTTTTATTTTGCTGTTTTAGTTATTTTCAGTGTGTGTTTTGTAAAACTTTTGCTTTTTCTTTGATTGTGCTTTAGTATTTTGTGTTGTTAAATTTAATTTTGACTCCTAATATTTTTATTTTTGGAGTGATAGGTATGGTACAACAAGCGTTCAATTAACTGTTTAGTTTTAGGTCTGATTGCGTGTTTTTATTTTATTTTCGATATAGTCATATCTACAAAAGTTGCAGGGAAGGCACGTTTGTATTGAGTTATTTTTTAAATCTTCAATACCGACTTATTTTCTCTTTGATCTGCAATGAAAACAAAAAATAGAATAACATAACCTCTTCCATAATATCTCTGATTATATAAGAATATTACATCAGAAATGATTAGAATTGAGTTAAATAGAAAAACACAGTTTTAAACTTGTCACTGACACAAAATTAAACAAGAAAAGTGCGAATTTACGGTAATTACGTTGACTTGCATATAATACAAAAACAATGAAAAGCGAATTATTTTACTCGTTGCGACAGTTACAATTTTTTCCGCCAGAGGTCTCACTGAATTCTACTCCGCCCAATATAAATTCTGAGAGACGACTGGCATTTTAGAATGGGTATTTTAGACAACATGACAATTTGAACTCTTCTTTGATAATATGCAACTACAAAATTGCATGTGTTCATGGAGGGTATCGGTTACTTTTTAACCCATTTTGCGAAAATTTAATAAAAATTTAATGAAGACAAATCAGTCCATATAAACTTTACCAACAAAAGAATAACTTACCTTCCAATCAACCTAAATAACAGTATTGTTCCTAATAAGAAAACAGCTAAATATCTCGGTTTAAATCTGGACATCAAACTGAAGTGGAAGGAACATGTTAAGAAAAAAACGGAACAGTTGAAGATAAAATATAAAAATATGTATTGGTTGATAGGTAGGCCCTCGCAGCTTTCCACTCAGAACAAATTATTAATTTACAAACAGGTTCTGAAACCGGTGTGGACTTATGGCCTGCAACTATGGGGTTGTACCAAAACTATAGATGCCTAGAAACGTTCAAAAAACCGAATATTAAGGAATATTGCAGATGCTCCTTGGTATATTCGGAATAACGATCTTCATAGAGACCTCCAAGTCGAATCTATCCCGGATGAAATCAAGGAAGTCGCCAGGAGACATGAAGAGAGGCTCCATAAACATCCCAACCTTGAAGTGCTGCAACTTCTAGACAATCAACCACAGATGCGAAGGCTCAAAAGAACTAAACCGTTTGAGCTTGTGTAAGTGTTAAGTGTAAAGCAGAGTCAGTGCTGTGCTGTGTAGCCACAACAAAGAAGTGAGCTTACGTTAAAAACTAGGATGGACCACAGGTGACATCTAGATTACAATTTTTTTAGGAACTTAGGTTAAAGCAAAAATGCTGATTAATCTTTTAGATTAGGTGCATTCCCATTGTTAAATAAAAAAAAATTCAATTTTTTTAGGGCATTTATTTTAATCCTATTATCAAAGAATTTTATTGGTTAAAAACTTTGACAGACATCGGATATTTATAAAAAAATTACTTTGGGCAAGCTGAAATTACAACAGAATAAAATTAGTAATAATAAATAGATAATTACAAAAATATACAACATTTGGTTGTTTTTTTTTACCTGCCAGACAACCAGGAAGGTTTTCAAGTATAACTTTTCGAATTTTTGAAGTATACCCCATCACAGAATAAAAACATAGAGAGGGCCAGTATTCCCAGTTTTACCGCCGCTGTTTTGTTAACAAGTCATTATTATGTACAACATCTCGTACAAAATAAAATGGGTGATATATTAGACGTGGTTTATTTTCTTCCAACAAGATTTACCGTCGGCGTATAGTGTACTTGGTCAGTGGGCGCTAAGCGCCAATTCAACGACGATGTTACTAACGAATTACGAATAAAAATCCAGCGGCCCACTTTTTGATAGCCCAGCCCACGATTTTGTCAAGTATTTTAATCAGATTTATAGAAATGTACAAATAAACAGAACAGGTATATTTGGAATTTGTTGACACCATGGGAAAAAGTTGAGGAATGCAAATCTTTTAAGTCTTGTTGGTTTAAATGATCAAAAAAAAACTCAAAAAAAGTTCAGGAAGATCATAAATATCGTAGATTTTTGGTCATCAAGTGTTTATGTTATAAATGGTGATATTTTTCTTTTATGTAAGCAATTGTTTGTCCTTTTGCGCAATACATTTGCAGTTTTAAGCAACAATTCAAGGTTGTGTCCCTGGATATCTGTGGCAGTGGTTCATGGAAATTCAAGTCTTTTTGACACTGGACCCAATCACACGGAGGTAGTGCCAAATGTGGGATGCCATGAAAGTCCAAGGAGTCTTCGAGTACTGTTGTACAATACGGTCGAGTATATAATCTTCTAATAATATGAAATTCCAATTCCAATAGCAGCAAGAAATAAAACGCAGAGCAATGTTAATAGCTTGTAAGTAAATCTGTGCAGTCCCATCAAGCTCTAACAATTACGTACGACCATCAAAACAAATGGCTACCCGTACAGCAACTGTACCACCTCTGAACGGATGAGCTTCCTGCTTTGCTATTCGATTTCTGAACATTAGAGGAAGAGTCCACACGGCTATTAGGAATGCGGACTTCCATTCAGCATTCCAATTCACATATTCATTGGCCCATGTCCATCGAGAATGCATATGAATTTGTGTTAATGGGAGTCTTCACAAAAGTTGTGAACGTAAGCTAATCTTGTACTTAGACGTACTGTCCCAATTAAGATCAAAATACCCGAAAAAATTCTAAAGACGCTGTTGTTTGATCCGACAAATACTCAGAGGTTCTCTACGGGTACACCTATTCATATGAGCTTATGCGGAGGGTGGTAACCGTTGGTCACCCACTTCTAAGCCTTTCTCTCGCGTTGCCAGTTACTCGATATCTATGGAGAATATTTAATATCACTACTGTTTAATATTTTCCTTGCGTTAACTATTTTAAATTATATTTTGAGGGTATTTCCAATCAATGAAGTAGAAATTTTCATGTTATAGAAAAATAATTCGAAAATGGTAGAATAGAATAGAATAGAATAGAATAGAATAAAATAGAATAGAATAGAATAGAATAGAATACAATTTTCACGGATGTTATGGTCTTAATCTCAAAAAATAATAATTGTGCAGGCATACTCAGAAAAATATTTTAACTAATTGATTTATTATGACCATTTCACAGCAAGTTAGCAGCTGTCAAATGCCAAAATTAGAAATTGTACATCAAATTTCAAATATGCGATATAAGAATATGCACTTTTTTAGCATATTAATACACGCAAAGCCGTCTGTTGCACCAGTTGCCTAGTTAATTATATTTTTCTAGATCTTCTTATACCATTTTAGAGCCAATTCCACAACAATTCACTGCTTCAGTTGTTGCTAGAATATTATGCGCGACATGATGATAATCATTTGGCTCTATCAATGTTGAACTGGGCAAACTTTCATATAGCGTGAATTTCCTTTTGAAAGATGCTTGAGGTTTTTGCCACACTTTTTACTTAGTCAATTAAGGTAATCCTACTGTGTTTCTGCAATATA
>CAJUYI010004154.1:9662-29306 GCA_910591695.1 Galerucella pusilla
TATGATGAGTAGATTCCACGAAGTGAGGGTTTATACAGTTAACTCAAAAATAAATATAACTGACATTTGACATAACTAGTGACTGAATAAGAGAAATGAAATTGTGACTTGCCAAAAGTTACTAGAATTATTGGCCACAGATATGTTGAGTATTCAGCTAAAAAGTCATTTTAAATTTCAAGATGGGGGTGTATTCATAATTTTAATAAAGCACCTTAACTGTCATTCTTGTCAGAAAAAAACACTTTTGTTGGCCACACTGACCTTAGACTGAACTCCTCTATTTAATAATATCATTGGTGAAAATTTTAAATTTTATAAATAAGAATTATGTCTGGAAGAAGTGACAACATCGCATTTCTGTGAAAGTAATCACCATTCATTTCATTCGCTACACGTCAACAAACAGGTTGGAGCTGTTTAGTTGTCAGACCTCAGATCATCGTCCAAAGTCGAAATTTCAATATTTATTTTTATAGCTTTTTTAGTACAACTTTCATTTTAGTTGAATAAATATTAAAAGTAGTGTGCTAATTTGCGTAAAAGGTTTGTTTTAGAGAATTTCATCTTTAATATTGTGAGTGAATTTCAATCAAATCATTTTGTAGAAGTACATAATAAAATGGTTCGTGTATTTATAATTGGTGTTGGTATGACAAAATTCGATAAACCTGGTAAAAGAAACGATGATTATCCAGAATGGGGCAAAGAAGCCATCTTATCAGCACTTGATGATGCCAAAATTAACATGAAAGAAGTACAACTAGCAACTGCAGGATATGTTTACGGAGATTCGACCTCCGGTCAAAGAGTTATTTATGAAGTGGGAATGAGTGGAATACCTATTTTTAATGTTAATAACAATTGTTCCACGGGTTCAAGTGCCTTAATGTTAGCTAAGGAATTAGTAGAGTCTGGTAAATGTGATTGTGCCTTATCTGTAGGTTTTGAGAAAATGGAAAGAGGTAGTTTATCTTCTAAATTTAATGATCGAACCAATCCAATGGACAAGCATGTCGAAGCTATGGCTGAGATGGCTGATATAGTTAATGCCCCAATAACTGCTCAGATGTTTGGTAATGCAGCAATAGAACACATGAAGAAATATGGAACTAAACCAGAGCATTTTGCTAAAATTGCTTACAAAAATCATAAACATTCTGTAAATAATCCAAAAAGTCAATTCCAAGATGTGTATACTTTGGATCAAATTTTGCAATCTCCTAAAATTTATGGTCCATTGACTAAATTACAGTGTTGCCCTACTAGCGATGGAGCTGCAGCTGCTATTATAGCATCTGAAAAGTTTGTAAGAGCACACGGGCTGGAATCTAAAGCAGTTGAAATTTTAGGTATGGAAATGGCCACAGATTTACCTTCTACATTTAAAGATAAAAGTTTAATGAAGATTATTGGTTATGATATGACACAATTAGCAGCTGAACGTTTATTCCAGAAAGCCAATAGGAGGCCTACTGATGTTCAAGTTGTTGAGCTCCATGACTGTTTTTCAGCTAATGAACTTATAACATATGAAGCCCTGGGACTTTGCCCCCCTGGTAAAGCAGGAGAACTGATAGATCATGGGGACAACACATATGGTGGCAAATATGTAATAAACCCTAGTGGAGGTTTAATTTCTAAAGGTCATCCCTTAGGGGCTACAGGATTAGCTCAATGTGCTGAGCTAACATGGCAACTACGAGGAGAAGCTGGACCTAGACAAGTTAAAGGAGCTAAACTGGCATTACAGCATAATATTGGTTTGGGAGGAGCTGTTGTGGTTGCTCTTTATCAGTTAGGTTTCCCACAAAATAAGACTGAGCAGCCAGTTTCTTCTCAAAGTATTGATTTAGGCGGAGGTGAAAACTTCCAAGCTTCACAATATTTAAAGTTACTTCAAATAGCCATGGACGAAGATGAGGATAATTTAATAGAAAAACATAGAGGTATATATGGATTGAAAGTAGTTAAAAAAACTGGAGAAGTAGGATATTGGGTCATTAACGCTAAAGTTGGCAAAGGAAAAATTACTTTTAATGGAAAAGATAAACCTGATGTTACCTTCATTGTGAAAGAAGAAGATGTATTAGAACTACTTATGGGAAAAATACAGCCACAACGAGCATTTTTCCAGGGAAAAGTAAAAATTCAAGGAAATCTTGGCATTGCTATGAAGTTGATTGAACTACAAAAAACTGCAGCTGCTAAAATTGATGTTCTCAGGGCCAAACTGTAATATTTTGATTGATGAGTTTAAACCACTTTATCTTATAATAATAATGTGAAGCAGATAGTGGATTAATTATTGTATTCATACACATTTACTAATCCTAGATAAAATAGGAACTTTCATGATATGTATTGTTATTTTTTCTATTTAAGTCTAAATATGTATCTATAATCTGCCCCGATCCATTATTGCTTATGTGAATATCTTTATAGCTGAGTACACAAGACTAGAAAGTCAAGAAAACATTGTTGTATTCTATGTAAAAATTTAAATTTTTTTAAAATTGCAAAGCGCTTTCGGCTGTTAAGCCATCTTCAGTGCGATACCTGTAAGTAATAATAGTTGAAAATATGTAAAAAAAGAAATTGGTAAAGAATTACTTACTCACATACCTGACGAGTAAGTAATTCTTTACCAATTTCTTATTTAACATATTTTCAACTATTATTACTTACAGGTATCGCTCTGAAGATGGCTTAATAGCCGAAAGCGCTTTGCAATTATAAAAATAAAATTTTTACACAGAATACAACAATGTTTTCTTGAATTATTGCTTATGTCATGACACCAATCATTCACACTGAACACATTTAAAAATTGGATTAATTTGTAAATTTATAATATATAAATCATGGAACATCGATTTGAATTGGAGTGGCTAAAATTATAATAATCTTGACCTTTGTGACATTCTTATAATCTACAAAAAAAAATTTGATAAGAGTACAATGATATATTTTATAATTATGAACATTTATTTGTAATGCAAATTTATGTATAAACAAAAAGTATAAAGCAATGACATGAAACAGTTATGCTGATTAATTTTAACTTTTTATTTCAAAATTTCTTATTTCTACTATGAATTCAATATGGCTTTATATATTTTTTAATTTTTTTTATAAAATTTTTCACATGAAAAACATATTTCCATATAAATTAGAATTATGTTGAGATTATTGTAATTTGAAAACTTTTTCTACCACAAAAAATGTTCCCAATTATGCGGTTATGGATAGTTTTAGTGGATACATTTAAAATTAATGTAATTATATTTTATATATTCACTTAGAGCAAAGGGTTATACAATTATATATATATATATTTTTATGGTTATTGTTATAGATTTTGTATTGTTTCAATAAATTTGATTGTAATTACTCAAATAGTTTTTTTTAATTTAATATATCCAGTCTCAAAAAAATTCTTATAATATACAATGGAGAAGATGATTTACAAAAGAACAACAATCTAAAATATAAATACATGTGAAGTATTTGTAAGGTTTAAAGCTCTGAACAATGATCCTAGGCTTACAAATATGTATTGTTTACAGTATAGGGTAAATTTACATTGAATTAATGAAGGTCATATCATAGTTGAATATTTCGAGTTTTGATGCTTATTAACTTATTAATAATAATTGTAAGTCTTAGTACTAGTACTAATCGTATTGATTTGAATATATTATAGGTAAATTTGGATATAGTTTAACCTTTATTTAACCTTCATTATTAAACTGTCTAATAGTGTTTAAAACAATTTATTTTAAATAAAAACAACCTTTTCAACTTAAGAGAGAGAAGTATACTTTATTGACACTAAAACATCAACAGGCCATCAACCGAGGCCAGCCAATTTACAAAATATATAGTAATATGTTGATTTTCCTAAGGTTAGGTACAATACAAATCATTTATATTCAAAGAAAAACTAAAATCATTATGCAATATCAACAAACAAGATCCATTATATATCTTCTATATAAGTAAAAAAAAATATATTTCAAAATAAAAACCAAGATATTAAGTGACATTATTGCCGTGATATGTAGATAATTTTCTTCAAACAGAGTTTTCTGTGGATGTCTTTTACGATGACCATTTTCAGGCATCTCTAGAATGTGAGGTTAAATCAATTCGATGTTCTTTTCTTCAAGAGAGAAAGACCTGAACAATTTTTTGAATCTCTCATTTAGAGATTTTTCGAAGACTGGTTGTCTCCCCTACTTTCATATGGTTTCTAGGCGGATTTTTACCATTATATACCTAGTAGGTATTGTAGAACTATATTCCATCATGGGTCTACAAATTGTTTTATAATATATGTTGGCAGCAGTTTCAATACTAAAATTTCTTCATTCTTGTATGTCAAACTTCTGATACCTAACGTGTGGTGATTGTAATTTAATTTGTTGTCTATTTCAATTCCCAAATACTTCACATATTGGGAGGGTTGAATTAAATGGTTGTTTATCTTTATTGTCCAAGAGTTATCATGTATTTTGTAATTTTGTTTTTTTACAACTTGATATCTGTATTTGAGTTTTAATTATACTGAAATTAGTTGAAAGTATAATATGGAAAGCGAACCTGAAACTGAAATGAATATTAGAGACATAGAGAAATATAATATAATTTTATTTTGTCTATGATTAGAGACTTTTAGCTTGTCTTAAATTTAGACACTTTTAGCTGGTCATAAGTTTTTACACGTATCCGTATTGGAGTTACGTTGACGTAAAGAAATTGTCAAGAAAGCCTTTTTAGCAGAAAACATATCGCTTCGTTCTGTTTCTAATTGTGTAACCTCAAAGTTTTTTTATTTTATCTTTTTATATTTTTGTAAAACGTAAAATGGGGGCGATATTAAATAATCCATTGCTGCTAGACGAGGTAGATGATGTAATATAGCACGAAATACTGACAATTAAGACAAGCTGAAAGTCTCTTTTCTCACGTATCCGTATACGTAACGAACTGCGCATGTGTAGACCCGTTACGTCTCAGCCGATACGATATACGATGCGTTGAACGTATTGTTACGTACCCTACTCCGTATACTTAAACGTATCCCTATCCCTACCAAAGTCAGTATTCCGTGCTATTTGTGCTATATTACATCAACTACCTCTTCTAGCAGCAATGGATTATTTAATATGACCAGCTAAAAGTGTCTATTACCCAGTCAAAAATGAGAGAAGCAGAAGGTTGTTGAAAAATTGAAATTGAAAAATAAAAACAAGTAGATTTTTTGGATTACATATTCCTTCTATCGGAAAATTAACGTACTATCTGATTTTCTACCCAAAATATGCAAAGTTCATTTTCCACGTTGCGTCAAATCGCGACTTGTTACTGGGACAAATCGCTGCGAGAAAAAGTACAATCAGCATATCGATAGTTTGTTGCTGCGACTCATGCAGGCATAGGGGAAACGTAACGTGTTGCTAACTTGATTTGACAGTCACAGCAATGTCAGATCGGTGCGCTAATAGAAACTTATTTGGGCTGGTGCGACGTTACCTATGGGTGCGACAAAATCCACCAAAAAAGTTACCAAGACACTTCTCGCTCGAAGATAGAGCAAGTTCTAATTATTCATGCGACCGATGCACCCAACGAAAAAAAAAAACGCCTGCATGCAACTTTTTCGAGTTGCAGCGTCAACTCGCACCGTGGAAAATGGACTTAACAATGTGATAATTTTCAATCAAAAAAAAAATTGTAAAAATTTGTATAATATGACAAGAATTTAGTACAGGATCTCAACCTATAGTTATTTTATAGATTTGGAGTGAATTATATTCGAATAATTTTCCATTAAACAAAACATAACTAAATTGAGATTATATCATAATTTTTATTTTTTCAGTACTAGTGATTTTATTAAATTGTCATGAAGCTTCAAGTTTTGGACCTTCTCACCAACCAGAAGCATATTTTAATGGCTCTTCCTACTTAAGACTACAAACTATCATTTCATTGAAGAAACAAACTGGTCTAAGTTTTAGGACTTGTTACGGTTAGTAAATTTTAATATAAAATTGAATTTGTAAGGAAATTTCTGATACTATTTCACTGAACCAAGTTGATTGATTCGATCTACTTTTTCCTTACTTGGCAAAACGTTTGTAAAACATTTTTTGTATTTTGTAATCACGGACATGATTTTTTTACTTTTAGGAGGAAATTTATTTTCACAACAACTAAACGACGATCTGATTGAACTTTCAGTAAATTCAGAAGAAATTGAATTTATCGCCAAAACTGGAGGCAAGAAATATGAGCATAAAATCAATGGACATTTTTTAGATAACAAATGGCATACTGTATATCTGCAATATGTATCGGGTAATTTAACTATTGGTGTCGACGGTGAATCACAAGTAAGTTAAAAACTTGTACTTTTCACATACTTGCTCTAAAGAATTGATTAAAATAAAATTGAATATTTTTCCATTGTGAAGGTTCGGAGTTTGATGAGCTGAAGTGGTTTATGTTAAGAACCAGCTACGGTTATAGGTTATTGATCAATTGAACAAATAGTTCTATTTTTTTACAAACTGAAATTTGTTTTATTTGAATATTTGCAACAATACTTGCGATATTTGACAGTAGTTACTTAATTGACTGGTAGAGTATGGTTACATGTGCATAGTACAATCGAAGTACTCTATATCGATACTAAATTATGCCTGGTACATGCAAAAAAATCATTGTATACACTGTTGCCAGTTCTATAAAAATAAAATCTAATTAAAATTAATAAAAATAATGATGAAATTAAAAAACTAATAAGGTGAAGTGGGGTATATGTGATAATGGGGCAATTGTGACAGTCGTTTATAATAGCTATTTTTTTCAACAAAATGAATTACAAAAAATCACATGCAGAGAGCTTGGAATGAATTTTAATACAATAGCCCCAGAGTAAAAAGTATGTTATTTACTACAAAAATATAAACTTTCATCACAATTGCCCCGGTCCCTGGGGTAAATGTGATATACTGACATGATTTTAAAAAACATCCCGCAACACTCGCAACATTAAACTTTATTTAAATTTCTTGCATACAATGAATAAAATAAGACAAATAATCTAAAATAAAATTTTATATCTTCAGTACCACAAACTAATATTTTTTTTTATTAATCTAAAACTACGAATATCATTGAAGGTTGGAAAAAAATGGATAAGTAGATTTTTTGACAGGAACTTGAAGAGAAAATATGATATTACACTTTCTACTTGGAGGAATCCACATGTTAGCGATGTGAAGAAATTTTGTTGTACCGGGTGTACCAATAAGAATTGTTCTCGGCCATATCTCGGGAACCGTTATTAATACAGCTTCGGGAAAAAAAATTGAAAATTGAAAAAATGTAGCACAACTTACTTCACCAGCCTTCTAGACGTTGGAAGAACAAAACCCGCCATTTACCTGTTTTTTACGATATCTTAGGATAGGAAAGAGATATCGCCTTGCGGTTTGCAGTGTTTTAATACTGTGTGTGTGATTAAGTCTTATTGGCACTGGTTTTCACAACCAACTGGCCAGTCAATTTGTTATAAGTTCTCTCCTGACAGAATTAGGGTTAGTAATTACATTGTATTTTTGATTAGATTACATTTTTCTCTCTCAATGGTTAGTTCTTTCATAATTATTAACTTTTGGCTCGTTTTTTTTTTTTTTTTCTTCTTTTTTTTTCTTCTTTTTTTTTCATAGATATTTTTTTTTTGCTGTTTTTTTCTTTTATTTATTATTTATTTATTTTTTTAACTTTATTATTATTATTATATATGTTTTTTTTTTCATTTTGTTGTTATATATATTTTTTTTTTGTCAGAGCTTTATATTGATACAGTTTATATGGCTATACAAAATCTTATATACATCTATATTCTTGGACTCCAAAAGTAGCAATAAGTTGGTAGGAAGTGAAACATTATATTGAATTAGTTTGGTGTAGAAATTTGTTATGTTAATATAGTTAAGCGGGCATTCTAAGAGCATATGTTGTAGATCAGCTACCTCACCGCATATACATTCATCATTATTTACCAGACCTATTTTTCTTGAATACACTGGAGTCATGGCGTGATTACTTCTTATCCTACATAGAGTTCTGATGAAACCTCTATTATGCAGTTGATTAAACCATGGATTATGGGGTAATGTGGGTTGGATATTTTTATAATATTTGCCTTTGTCCGAAATGTTATAAAGTTCTTGCCATTTCGTCCGTTTGAGTGATTTCATTATGGATAGTATGTCACCCTTTGGAAGTTGATATTTTTGTACAACTTGATCCTTCTCTGTAGCCTTTTTTGCCAAATCGTCCACTACCTCATTGTTTTTGATACCGATATGGGCTTTTATTCAGCACAAAATTATGTTTTTCCTGCTTTTACTGCTTCGCTGTTTAATGAAGTGATTTCGCTGAAGATGTTGTTTTCTCTACTATTGTGTGTATTAGATTTCAATTTTTGTATAATGCTTGGCAGTCTGTAAATATAATGTAGTTTATTTCTTGTTGTTTGATACATATTTCAAAGGCTTCTTTAACTGCTATAAGTTCGGCTGTAAAGATTGTCATATTATCAGGTAGTCTGTTATTTATTGTTATGTTTTTTTGAGGGTAGTATATAGCATATCCCACTTTACCATTCATTTTTGAACCATCTGTATATAATTTCTGGTAATTTATCCAATGGTTTTGTACATGATGAAGGTGATCTACTCTAGTCATAAAGTCTGTTGCATAAGTTTTACTTAGATGGCATTTAAAGGGAGTTAAAACATCTTCATAATTCAACTTTTGATATTTCGTTTGTTCCATCTGGTGAATATCATTAAAGCTATTTGAGAAATTGATAAAACTTTCCACTAATAGAGGAGCTTTCTTTTTGTCCCAGTAATGATGAGTTAAGGACATGGTGGTTAACTGTACAATTTTATCTAGTAACGAATTACCTCTTACCGCCAGATTAACTGTATATTTTTCACCTAAAAATTCTCTGCGTAGTGAAAGTGGAGGTTCATTAAGCTCTGTTTCCATAACCAATATTGGTGTGCTGCGAAGGTATCCGATACTCAGTCTGAGTGCTTTATTTTTTATCTGTTCGATTTTTTGAAGTAAGGAATTAGATGCCGAGCCATAAAATATTGATCCATAATCTAAGATCGATCTTATCAAGTTTCTATATAATAATATTGAGACATTTGGATCGGCTCCCCAGTTACTGACACTTACAGTCTTGATGATATTCATTGCATTCTCCGTTCTTCGCAATACGTAGTTTATATGATCTTTCCAAGTTAATTTAGAATCTAATAGTACACCAAGAAATTTAATTGTAGTTTTATGAGGAATTTTAAAATTGTCAAATTGAATATAATCTGGGGGATGATAGCGTTTCCTGGTGAATGTCACAATGGCTGATTTGCTTTCCGATATTGTCAAATTATTGTTCGCTGCCCATTTTACAAGTTTTGTAAATGCATCTTTAAGGAAATGGTTACAAGTGTCAATTGATTCATTTTCTACATATATTGCGACATCATCGGCATACTGTAAGATTCGTATGTGCGGAGGGAGTTGTTGATCTAGGTTGGAAGTGTACAATATGTACAATAAAGGACTCAAGATGCTACCTTGCGGAAGTCCCAAGGAAGTGTACCGGGGTTTGGATTTTTCTCCGTTTATTTTAACGTATATTTCTCTGTTAGTGTATAAGTTAAGGATGTTCCATGTTATAACTTCAGGTATACCTAATTCTAACATTTTTCGATACAGTATGTGTAGATTTACATTATCATATGCCCCTTTTATATCTAAGAATAATGAACCAACTGATTTCTGATACGTGAAGGATGAGTAGAGGTCTATTAATAAGTGGCCGAGGCTCTCCTGCGTGGATTTACCTTTCCTGAAGCCAAACTGAGTTTTAGGCAATAGGTTGTTCTTTTCTAACCAAAATTCCAGCCGATTTTTAATAAGTCTCTCGTAAGTTTTGAGGATACATGATGCTAAACCGATTGGACGGTACGAATCCCAATTCTTTGGTGATTTTCCTGGTTTTAAAATCGGACATATGATGTAGATGTACCAGTCGTCGGGAATCTTCGTTCTGCCTAGCCAAATTTCATTATAGATGTTTCGGAGAATTGTCTTACCCGTGTTTTAATACTAATTCAGTCTACTTTTCAAAGACCTACTTCAATTTGTATGTTTCCATTTAAAATTGTAACGAGAAAACACAATATTAAAAAAAAATAAAACAGCTCCCTCTAGCATCCATGTTATACATCAGATTGCTTCATTGTTTAACAAAAGCTCTTTCAAACAACATCAAGTTTATTAAAATCGGTCAAACAGAACCGGAATTACAGGCTTTTTTTCGTAACAAGGTTCCCAGTGTCCCCCACCCCTTATTTGAAGAGATAGACTTAAACTTGTCCTATTAAAAATATGCAGAATTTGTCGAGGAATCTGATTATAATATTCAATATGCTCCTTAATTAGGTAAATTTTGAAAAATTTTGTATTTTAAAATTTTATCTGTCAAATACGCCCTCTAGCGGCGGACCTACAACTGTGTAAACAATTTCCAGGTTATTCGCGAGGTCACTTTTGTTATAAATTTTTTTCTCCCGAAGCTGTACTATAAACGGTTCCCGAGATATGGCCGAGAGCCATTCTTATTGGGACACCCGGTACATAGCCGCAGCAAACCATAGTAGTGAGCAGTATTTAAAATCTAAATTTTTATTTTTTTTAGCTTATCGCCAATTCGAGTTACCGCAATGAGCTTTTGGTGAGTCCAGGACTATATAATGAAGGAGCTGCTGTACTTTTAATAGGAAAACAGTTTAACGGATGTCTTTTAGAAGGACCAACAGTCGTTTTTGATTCCACTATTATAAAGTCCAACCACAATGTCGTGTTTAAAACTTGCCCCATCCCATACGATTCCTGTAAGTTTTATTTGCAATATTTTCACTATACTTACTATCCCACATATAATTTTCACAATTATTTAAACTACTAGCCAAATTTAAGACAAAAATTAAAAATAAAATTCACAAACGCACCATGAGAAGCGTCGTCTGACTGACAAGTACACTGTCAGTTTTCAATATATTATGAACGTACTCGTTATGTCATCAGTTATTTTTGGTTGAGCGCGAATTTCAAACTAATGGCATTTTTATTCAAATAGTTTCATTTTGATAGGTAATTTCAAGCAGGAAATATGTTGAAGACAATCTCCTGGGTATACAAAATTATGTTGCACAAGTTTTTGTTTAACTACTATCCCTGAATTCCCAAAATATTTAAATTTGTTCATTATTGACCTATACCTTGTTTTTAAACTAAAGTTCATTTACGAAAAGTTTGCAATAACAAAACATGACAGATGTTTTACATCGTTGCCGCGTTGTTATTTTTTTCCCGAAGTTTGCATAAAATTATGTTAATAAGTTGTTTATTGCATAAGATTAAATTCAACTTAAAAATAAGAGCAGAAATTATAAAAATTTTATAATTAAATACATAAATTTCAAGATGTCCAGTAAATCACAAACTATAAAATGCGAATGAAATGAAAACGACAAACCAACACAAGAAATTCTGATAAAATTGTCAGGCAACCCCGGACACGGCAGCCAACTTTTGGACCGTAACTTCCCCCGATATATGATTGATTATTCCATTTTCTCTTTGGATATTTAGATTTTGCTCAGTGGCTGCAATTGTTACTACAAATGTCAAAATTTCAAACTTATCGTAAATGAACCATAAGAGCCTAAGAGAAGCGATATGAATTTAAGTTGGCATTTCTGCAGCCTAGTGATTGGTTAAATTGCTTTATTGATACAACTGACAACAATATTTGTCAGTTTTGTGTTTATATGAAAATATTATAACCTCAATCTTTATTAGGTACATCTTTCTCACGTTTGTTGTTTCATTTTTAACTAAGTATTATATTCCAAACAAGTTAAGGGCTATTTTTATTATTCTTTCAGTTTGACAAACAAAAAATCTATGTTTGTTTTTTCTTATTAATAATATAAATTTCCAAGTAAAATTTTATGATTGTAAATATTTCTACATCAAGTACTCACATTACAGTACATTATTATGGTATTTCTCGATATCAAAACTTCTGTTGACTTCTAGTTTGTGCTCAAATGTGGATAGAGAAAATTTAAACATACAGTAGCTTTTTCGTACATTTATATCATCCAATTTGACATGAATTACTTATGATAACCATAGAGAAATATAATCACATAATACACCAGCCAAACAAGAAGCGAAAGCTCCCCGTAAATCCTTTGATCTTTTGAATACACTGAGAAAATTGTTAAGAAAATGTAAATTAAATGTTAACTACACGCAAAAAAGTGAAACCAAAGAATCTCAAATAATAATTGTTTATTTTTATGACTTGTTTCGACAAAGTTTTAATTGTTAAACTCCATTTATGAATTGTTAAAGTTAATTTAACAGCTCAACAAATGTTGTGAAAAATATATAAATATAAGTTTTAGCTTCTGTTTTTGGAGTAGGTGCCATCCATTATTAAAAATAATTAGTTATTGTTCAACCAAATGATTCTTATTTTCTATATTATTATCGAAATTATATGTGTAAGTATGTATTTATGTAGTACTATATGTAGGATAGGGTAAGTCTAAAAACCAATACAATGATAATAAATTATATATTTATAATATCAGTTTACAATAGAAAGAATTTCAGGAAATATAGAACTTGGAAGACTTCTAAGAAATGTGTGAGAAATCTCTTGAATAACCTCTGGCATCAATTTTAAAAGCGCAAGTACTGCTGAAATGCAGAGAACCCTAGGAATATGGTATTTTGTAGAACACAAGTGATTTGCCTTGACACTATATTTTTTGGGATCACAGGCATACAACTTTATGAATAAATTATTTAGTCTTCCAACAAAACGAAGAATGCAAAGAATCACCAAAAACTTGCTTTCAAGTCTGGTTTAGGCTACGATACAATATTTAAAGCTCTAGAAATAAAGTTTCAGACAATGTCCAATGGATTCAAACAGTGTACCATATGTATTGATGGGATGTCACTAAAAAGTCATGTCTTCTATAGTACTGCACAAAATGAAGATACTGGACTGATTGACATTGGGACTGGATCAAAAAACCTTTTTACTTTAGGAAATCTTAACATACTTGTTCCGTCTCCATCACGAATTGCACAGGTTTTTGGCGCCATAACTAATAAATGTAATTTTGTAAATAAATTTTATCGTTCAAAACACAAAAAAATTAAAAAATCGAAAAGCTTACAACAAAATAAAATGACATGTCATTTTGACAGATAACGGGCTTAAAATGGTGACTGCCAGACATGCGCACTCAGAAAATGAATTGTAAAATAGCACAAGCTTCGGTTCTTCTTGGGATGGTGTATTCTGTGATATAATTGTCTATGATGATAACCGTACATTTTGTTCACAATAATGTGACCTTTGGTCTGCATTTGGTTACAACTTTCGCCATGGCCTGTGGCCAATGATGATTCAAATTGTAGACTTGCATTGATCCCTCATTGGACACGACACCTGCGAGCAATATAATACATATGTCACATAATTGTCAATTAGTTCGAAAAGTCCGAAGACTACCCTTTCGGAACACCCTCTTAATCTAGTAACTTTTAGTGGTGTAAGTGAGGTTTCTTAAAATGCTCCTAGTTTAAAAAATTATTAACCATGAAGAAATTCAATTTCTCAGTTGGCTAGAAGAAGCAATAATTGTCAACTTCACAGCTAGTAGTGGAAAGATGGGGTTTTATAGGCTTACACCTCAGCTCATTCACATTTTTCAATAATTTTTTTTATTTAGGCGTACCAACAGGCTTCGATTGGTGTGAAACGGAACCTTGCATGCGACACGGAACCTGCCTAAACAGGCAAGATACGTACACTTGTAACTGCAACCCACGTTATTCAGGAAAAAATTGTGAAATCGATTTGGGTAATCCGTGTGACAGAGTGCCACCGATATGCAAAAACTCCGACAACTGTACATCCGATCCTTCCGGTGATTTCACATGCAACTGCAGTCCCGGTTACACCGGAAAACGTTGCGAAACCAAATTGAAAATGCATCCATTGTGCAAAGATAAAACTTGCTTGAACGGCGGTGTATGTGACGTCCATCCTGCTACCCAAGAACTATTTTGTCGATGCAAACCGGGCTTCAAAGGAGAAAGTTGCGAAATCAACGAAGACGAATGTCTATCCGATCCGTGTCTCAATGGTGGCGTTTGCATAGACGGTTTTAACAACTTCAAATGTAATTGCAATCAAACCGGATACGAAGGAAAAATTTGCGACGAAGACGTTAACGAATGTTTGACTAATCCTTGTGTTAACCAAGGGACTTGCTTTAATACATACGGGTCTTATTTGTGCCAATGTATTGCAGGATTTGGTGGAAAGAATTGTAAAATTGTAAGTACAAGACTTATATGTGAAAATAGTTTTTATTTATTATTTTTAAGGTTATCGACGAGTGTGTTTCGAAGCCCTGTTTAAATAATGGATTATGTATCAGCCACGGAGGCAAATACGAATGTCGATGCGTTAACGGTTACTCGGGAGATAATTGCGAAATAGAACCAGGTGGAACTGTACGTCAATGCGAACAAAACACTTGCCCTTTCTATGCCGAATGCAAAGAAATAGGTAGTGCTTCGATGTGCGTTTGTAAACCAGAGAATCCCGGAGAGTATCCCGATTGTAATACTTCTTCTACGTGCTCTAGGAATCCATGTTTGAATGGTGGGACTTGTACACCCTACAAGGGGTCGTTTAATTGTACATGTCCCAATGGCTTCACCGGTAAGTTATTTCAAATTTATACACAACCTGTAAATTATTCATTTCAATTTTGTCCGATTTTTATATTATACTGAAGTAATCGACAAATACGAAGGTCGTCTAACGTTTTCTGCAAATTATTGATTCATATTTAGTGTGATTTAACCTCGAGATGTATGCCAAGGACGTGCTAGAGCTTGAAATTATTATTATTATTTTGATGTATGTGTGTGTGTGTTTCACATAGTGACCTTGATCTGAGATCAATAGAGTATTCCATATTTCGCTTGGACATTAATTTATAATAGTCAATATGATATCAAAAATTACCAATAATAGAAAATAAACCAGTTTCCATTGGAAATTATTCCCAAATTTTAAAATAAAATTCAAATTTCAATGCACTTTCCTACCACAACCCGCAAAAATTAACATGTGGTACCCTAGAATCAAACTATTTGAATCTCTAACGTTAAGCGTAATGTTTAAACAGTGTCTGTTTGGGGTCCTCGTTATTTGGATGCACTAGAAAGGGTGCAAATTCATTTCCTAAAACGAATCCTTTTAGTAGCGATTAATACTCCGGACTCTGTTATTCGGATAGAAACAGGAAGAGTTAAGTTGTTGTACAATGTTTTTAAAATGACAATAAATTGGTTACTAAAGATTCTTCAAATGGAAAAATTTCGCTATCCCAGACTTTGTTTCGAGCAACAGCTACGTATTATGGATTCCGCTACCACAAAGTGTAATAGAGTACACTCATATTTCATATTATTTTGCTTGGATATTAATGATATTAATTTATAATAGTAAATATGATATCAAAAATTACTAATAATAGGAAACAAACCAGTTTCCATTGGAAATTACTCCCAAATTTTAAAATAAAATTCAAATTTCAATGCACTTCCGACCACATACCGAGGATTTCCGAACGCTACCGATGGCATGTTTCAATTCCGCCATCCATCTCGGCACCATAGGTAAAATAAGACGTTCTGATTGGTTGCGTTGTATCGGTTAAGTGGGTGCTGAGATCGTGGTCGGAATTGAAAGCGGGGTGCCGAGTTCGGCGGCGGAATAGAAATCAGCTTAAAGCATGATTTCCTATGGAAATTATAAACACATGCAATGTTCATAATAGTATTTACCTACGACCCCCCCTGTAAAGAGTCAATAACACACAGTTGGTATCAATGTAATGACAGCTATTACGCACTGTAAAAAAAACGCACAGCTGTAAAGTAAATCGCACGGCTTACCTAGCAACATCTTAGCAACTGTCAATAGACGTCTCCATTTTATTCACAATTTACTATTTGAAAACATTAGATATGGCCACGTTTAACTGTGAAAAGCACAAAGGGCTATGTATATGTATTGATTATAATTGAAAAATGGACTTTCGATTATCAACTATATAATAATAATGATTAAACGTTAGTTCTTTACTGTGCTTCTTTCATTGGTAATAGAGTAATAGAGATGGAGTTTACCAAGCACCTCTAATTATGTAACTGTTATTTCTTATGCTTCTTATGAAAAATAAAAGTACAAGTAGGTCGTAGGTAAAGTATAGTACGTAACTCGTGTTGTAGAGCATTTTACGCACTCACGGAATTACGCACTCGCCGCTACGCGGCATCGTGCGTAACTTTTCCATTCGTGCGTAAAATGCTCCTTACCACACACGTTACGTAATATACTATTATCTGATGGCATGTCATAATGACAACGTTATGTCACTCAATTTTGATGACATAAGGAAGCTCATTAGGGGACTAAGTACCATAATGAAATTCTATAAGGAAAACATGTAATGGTTTGATCAAAAAAGTTTATTCAAAATGCATAACTATGTACAAAACTATTTATTGTAATATTAATTCCAATGGATTCTACAGTTTTTACATCAGTAGTTGATGATTGTTGGCAAACTTGTAATCCTGTTTGGTTGTTGGCATCAAAAATTGCCATCAGATAAAATTTTGTATGTAATACGAATCATAAACAATCATTATGGCACACGCCGTGTTATCGGATAACATTCACGACTTGTACCATAATGATCGTCTTTATGATCCTTATTACATAAATAACTATTATTGTATTAAGTGATAGTACATAAACAATGGAAAGAAGTTAACACTTAAGTACTGATGAAAACAAATTGATTTTTTGCAAAAATTGTAATATTTCATATAAAATTTACTTTAAAGATTTGTACCTATATTATATTGAGATAGTATAAATTATTTGAACAGAACATCATTTTAATAAGCATTTATTATCAGATGATACAAAAACAAATAAACTATAAAATTGACACATTTTAAACGTGATTAACTATTGACTAAACGAAAAAAGATAGAAACGTACGGTTTCCATCAATGAGTTTGATATTTCAAAAAGTTTTTCCCCAATAACATTAAAATTTTTTCCCAGTTGTACAGGACGAGGAAAAAAATTGGCTATTTTCAAAAAAAAAACTTGATTTATTTAAATAGAATGCCCTGTATATTTTTACATCATCCGAAAACTGTGTTCTTTAGCTTTTTAAAAATGCCAGCATGTTCAATTTAATTTGTACAAATAAAGGAGGTACGTGAATTTTAGTTTGGGAGAGTGAGTCTTATTAATTTCCATATTGCCAGTAGATAGTAGTAGATACAACGCAACCAATCCGAACGTCTTATTTTGCCTATGGTGCCGAGATGGATGGCGGAATTGAAACATGCCTACAGATGATACGTGTGATGTCATATGTCTTGTGTTTACTCGTGTTTACACTTATGTCAATATGACCGGTATTGCATTAGATTATGTGTAGTTGTGTGTTTATATTCAGTGGCGGATTAGGCTTATTGCCGCCCTAGGCCCTGTCTGATACGCCGCCCTTTTAGATCAACAAAATTCTATATATATTTTGATTCATAATTGTTATTAAAATATAGCTTTTATTTTTCACATGACTCAAAATGAGAAGCATTAGAGAGTGCTCTATTTTTTATTCAAATATAATTATTAAATAATACAAAATTTTTTTATTAAACTCTAGCTAGCATAACAAATAATTATTTACTTATTCTTTTTTCTTATTCTTTTGGACCTTAATAAAATTTGACAACAAAGTTTTGTAGTCTTAAACTTCAAAATATTATTGATTGTCTAGTTGTCATATTTTTTCGTTGTGTCAGGTAGGGACCAAAAATGTTTTTATCAATTTTATTACTAGTTAATCTTGACAACGGTAGCTGGAACAATACCGAAACGTCGAAATAAAAAATAAAAGACATTATTGTGGTTTGATTCCCAAAAGAATAAGAAAAAAGGATAACAAATAATAATAAGTATTTTGTTCAAATTATAATGTATTGCTCATTCTGTATGTTTCGAATATCTCGAACACCCTGTATAAGCATATGTATCTGGAAACTATGCACTTCTACATTTAGAATAACAAAAGTAAAATACGAGAAATAAATTTATACTTTAAATAACGAAGAGATTTTCATAAATTTAAATAATTAACATGAACAGAAAACAAGAAATTCTAACAACATTGTTCAAACAAAAAAAGTCCAACCTACAAAAATTGCTCAAAATGACCTCCATTCTGCTCTATGCACTTTCTTGCCCTTTTTGTAATATTGCGAATGGACCTACTAATCACATCTGGATTATTTCTGATTTCTCCGCAGGCATTCTCTATTCTTCGAAGAAGTTCTTCTCTGCTATTGATGTCGGTAGCATATACTTTTGATTTTAGATATCCTCAAATATGGTAATCCACAGGATTGAAGTCAGGTGACCTTGAAGGCCAGTTATTGGGACTACCTCTGCCTATCCATGAATTAGGAAAATTTTCATTTAAAAAATTCCTCTCTATTACTCTGTAATGCACCGAAGCACCGTCATGCTGATAATACATTCCTGCTACATTTACGTATGCATCATCTAATAGCACTGGTAAAATATTCTGCAGAAAATCCAAATAGACTTCGCCAGTCAGTCTATGTGGAAAGATGTGTGGTCCTATTAATTTATTATCAATGACACCGCACCAAACGTTAACAGAAAATTTGTGTTTCGAATGGGCCTCTCTTATAGCAAATGGATTTTCTTCTGCCCAAATGTGCGAGTTCCGTAAATTATAAACGCCGTCTCTTGTAAATTGAGCTTCATCCGTGAATAGCACTCTACAATTCTTGCATTTCAAATGATCCAATTGCTAAAATTCATTCGTGGAATTTCGTCCCCTGCTTGAAGTCGCTGTACTTCTTGTATATGAAATGGATAAAGGTTATGTTTTTTTAGTCGCCGCCAAACAGTAACATGAGGTACATTTGTAGCATGTCCAATTCTTCTCATACTAATCTCCGGATTATTATCAACAATATTCAAAATATTTTGTTCCATATTCATATGCCTTCTTTCCTGATGTTCATTTAATGTAACCGTTGGAAATCTGCCGTGTTCTCCTAAATAATTGAAAACACGAATAAATGTTTTACGGTTTGGTAACCTTCGGTCAGGGAACCTTCTTCCGTATTGAGTTTTTGCAGCTGTACCATTACCATTACAAAATTCATAAATAAATAAAATATCTGCGTATTCTCGGTTAGAAAATTGATGAGGCATAATGATTTTTTTTTTTACATAAATCTTTATTCATCATAAATTTTGCTTACAATTATATAGAAAGTATAAAGAAATTCTGTTTGCATTGACAATGCGTA
>CAJUYI010004155.1:5412-19643 GCA_910591695.1 Galerucella pusilla
ATAATAATAATAATAATAATAATAATAATAATAATAATAATAATAATAATAATAATAATAATAATAATAATAATAATATATATTTCAGAAAATGCTAGCATTTACAAAAAAAAATTATAATTGTTAACAGAGAATGAAATGACCTCACAACTTTAACATTTAAGGGAAAATTAGTTTAAATTTGCATGTAAATAATCATTAATGCAATACGGCTCAATGTCAACAAGAAGTTTTTTAATTTCCTTCTTAAATTTATTGCTGGATATTAAGGTTTTTATTCGTAATGGTAATTTATTGTAGAATTTAATTGCCATATATATTGGAGATTTTTCAGTAATGGTTAATCGGTGATGTGGATAAATAAAATTATTTCTCCTGGTGTTATAGCTGTGTGTCACACAGCATGCCTCAAATATTTCTTTATTTTTAAAAAGGTACATTAAACATTCAAATATGTATAATCCATACAATGTGAGAATTCCATTTGTTTTAAATATGGATCTGCAAGAATATATTATATATTATATTATATTATGCAGTGGCCATCAAAAAACCTAGACCAACATTACATCCAAAATTTAATCAGACGCTAGACTACTAGTTTTCCACCAATGCAAGTTACAATGTTTCTTCTTGCAAAATTAGTCGATAAAAGCATATTTTCAGTTAAGTTTATCCATAACAGTATTCCATGCAAAAAGGTACAGTTTGTATTTGATACTTTCAACCCTTCTGTAGAGCGCTCATGGGCATTATGACAAAAAATATTGTCGTATCTATTGAATGAAAGCGGGTACACTGCCAGCTCTATCTTAATTCTCACACATGGTTGGACGTTTTTACTGAATTATTCGTGGTTATATTATGTTACGGACACAGAGAAAGAGGATATAAATAGAAGATTTGAACAAAACATCTGTGAATTAATAATGGGAGCCTTTTTCCTATCATTTTATTAAAATATGGACTTAATTTAAAGAGAAAAGAAGAATTTTATCACTAATTTTATAAAAATATGATGGATGCAGCGATGGAGTATTTGTGAAATTTGTAAATAGTTTGAGGGTGAATAAGTATGAGGAAAATACAAAGCGTTAGAGATTCAGGTATAGAACAAACTAGAAGTAAACAAAAGCTTTGATATCTAAAAATACCATAATATTGTACCTACTGTAATGTAAATAAAACTTTATGTAAAAATATTCACGAAAATAAGATTTTACAAGGAAATTCATATTATTAACGAAAAAAGAAGCGTGGACTAAGGCTTTTGTTTATCAAACGGAATGAATAATGAAAATAGCAATTAACTTGGTTGAAATATAATACTTTGTTGAAAATAAAACAACAAACACAAAAAAGTGGCAGTAAAGATAGAAGTAATAAATGTTTTTATTTAAATAAACTCCATAATGGACAAATGTATAAAATTAACTGCGTGAGACGGGCGGTAATCTGACTAGGCACCAGAAATACCAACATCAGTTATCATTAAACCGAGATCAGGTGTTTGATACAACGCGTCGTCAGTTTAAAAACAAGGTTAGGTTAGTAACATCTTTGTTCTATGCTTTGCCTCCTGATCAAAGCACTATTCCTTTTTAAATAAAGTAAAAAGAAGTTATTCTGCTTGTATATTTAAACCAAAATACATAAAGTTACATTACATCAATTATAATAATATAATTGAAAGAGGAAAACTGAATTAACAATCAAGATATAATATACAGGAAACAATATAGCCGATAGATGTGAAAAGCAACGTTCATGTGATATTAAATGTTGACTCAAAAAGATGTGATTTCATTTTTGTTTTAAATCAGTTAATAGTTGATTCAGGGATGTTGTTGTATAAATTGTATATATTAAAAGAATATTATGAAAGACATGGACATTTCGAACTCCAATTGTAACTGTTTAAATTAAAGGTTTTAAATTAACAAAGCCAGTCTCCGATCGTATCTCCCTAATTTGCATGAGTGTCTAAAAATTAGCCAATCGTTTTGAATTACCACAACAAATTCAAGTGAGTGCCATAATTTATCACTTTTATGACCAATCCAAAAGATAAATTGATTTTTTTAAAAGCAACTTCTTCTGAGATACATAAATCTAGATATAACTGAACTACAACTCGCTACTGGTAAACGACCATTAATTTTTTTTCACTAACTCAAATTAGTAAATTGATACAGAACTTATCAGGAGTAATGCCAGCAATTTTAAAGTAGACACGAAGTGCTTTTCCCACACATTTATTTGACGGTTTTTTTTATTTTACAAAAACTAATTTCCTAATAGTGACTGGATAGCTTGAAGAATTACTGGAATAAAAATTTGAATTGTAAATTAAACAAATATTTTACTTCTACTTAAAATAAGATAATAGTTATTTATGTACCAAGGCAGTAAAGTGATTCTTTATCGGACGAGTTTGAAATTCTGAGTCGAGCGAAGCGAGGAGAATAGCAGACGAGTCCGATAAAGACACTATACTGACGTGGTGCATACATAATTTTATCGCCAACTGCTCAGACGAGCGAAGCGAGGCGAATAACAGGCGAGTCCGATAAAGACACTTTACTGATGTGGTGCATACATAATTTTATCGCCAACTGCTCAGAATTCAGATTATAGAAAACAGGTATATTTCATTGTATTTTATTATGACAAAGTAAACAGCAAATATAAAACAAATCTACTTATTATTTGTTATATTTGAATTGAAGGTACAAGACATAAAGGTATAAGACATAAATCCTAAAACTTGTAGTTGTTACATATGAAATTTCCCCAAAGTGCGTAAAGACTCCGTTATTACAAACTCAAAGCGCCATTTTGGTAACAGAGGTATAAGGCTTGTTCCAACAACCACCTTCTGATTAGTACGTGAACGTTCGTGAACTTATTTATGTACGAATCAAACGTTCGAGAACCTATACGTGAATTAATCCATGAACATCATACTCTATGCATTGTTGGAACGATTCTACGACTCATTTTCAAACTGTTACCACTTTCAGGAACTTTATTACAACCCTATAAGTTCACGTTTTATTTATGTATGACTTATGTTTATTTACCATTTCCTAACCTTAAAACATCAACTGACAGTTTGGACGAACAGTTCTACATCCAAATCTTTGATGAAATTGATCGTTCGCCGACACGTTCATGAACGTGTCCAATTTTTGTTGGAACGCATTTTTATCAGTCCGTGGAATTGTCGGAACTTGTTAGAACAGACATTTTGTTATGCGCATGATCGTGACGTTCATGTACGCATCATTTCGCTTAGTTGGAACAAACCACTTGTATTGTGGAACAAACCTATAAGCACAATGAGTACAATCACGTGATGGCGCGCCCATGCCGACCGATAGTACAAAGACTTATCTGATGATAAAAACAAAGAGCGGGTGTAAACCGCTTGTGCTTTGCGTACTGATTATTTGGGTAACCAAAGAGGACAAGCCCATGTTGCCAGAGAAATGAAAATTGAGATTATCTACATTTATGAATGCCGATAAAATAAAAGCACTGATGGTTCAGAAAAAGTCCAAAACAATTCCGAGAGTTTATTTTAAATTAAATATACTTTTCCACTGTTGTTTTGATTCTTGTTTTCCTTGCCACTTCAAAAGTTTTAGAAATTGATGTAAGATGTAAGAGTTTTTAAATACGCTGATTGAAACATATTTAAACAATAATTTTGCAGGAATAACAAATGTATTAAATTATTATTATGATAGATTTTATCAGCAAACCTATACCTATATATATGAACTCGGTATCTCCCTGAATTTGACTTTAAATCTGGCTGGCGCTTTTATTTGAATTGTGTTATATTATCTATGGTGGAAGCTCGGGTAGATTTGTTGAAAAACCGAGTGTTTTTCACTACTCAGCAGCTCAGCTAGCGTTCAAATTATAACAGAGTAAATAAGTATATCAGGGTTTTTGTTTTTGTGAAAGTAAAAAAATGGCAAGTGCAAGTGTTGGAGTTAAGCAAGAAGAGCCCCATGGATTCGAGAGTAATGAAAAAGATGTTGATTTTTTGTGAATGCATAAATTTCATAACCTCATTTTGGACGATAAATTATTTATTCGTAATATAGGGAAATGTCGTTTGTTACTTCTTGGTTCGATAAATATGAATGGTTGACAGGTAGCGAGACCAGTGACATCGTTTCAAATTGTAGGTATAAAAATAGGTAATAAGAAATTTTGTAATTTCTAGTCTTCAATTTTGTCTGCCCACCCACTGCCAAACTTCACGAGCCTCCACTACTTAAAATATACAGTGTGGAAACCACTTATGGAATAAAATTCTTTATGTCATAATTTTAGAAAATTATAAAAAATGCCGAGACACGTCAACTTTTGAATTGAGTTGTGCGTTATGTAAACAGGGTGATTCACGTAAGTATCGAGGTAAGTATGCTATAGTCGGTGTTGTTTTTTTTATGAAACATCCTGTATATTTGCATATTTTTGAAATCCTCTTGATGAACCGATTCCAACAAACTAAATAATGTATGGTCAATTATGAATTATACAGGGTGAAATTTTAAAATTAATAATTTATTACACTTGAAATATTGGTACTTTTTTAAATTAGCTAAATATGGATTTATCAATTATCTAAACTAACTAATTATTAGACGTATTTGTATATTAAACAAAACCTGCTACGCCCATGAGTTTTATCATAAATACCTAAAAATTGTCTAAAAACGCCAATAATTAGACAAAATCGGTAAATAATGTGGATTGTTTTAAATCGGTAAATAATGTGGATTGTTCTCTATTCTGTCAGTTGTTGATGTGTTGACAGTTCATACTGAAAAAGTTAAATCTCTGTCAAACACTCTTTCCTTGTCGACATAACAATGAAATATTTAACTGAGACTCACCGAATTGAGATTTTATTGATGATCGGGTACGGGGATAACTGCAGAAGTCAAGTTGAAGTGGCAAACTTATTTAATCACAGGTATCCCGAATTGCCTAATATTTCACAAAATACTGTGTCTGAAATTCATGCACAATTCAGAGAACTTGGACATGTCAAACCATTGAAAAGAAAACCACACTTCGTTGAAGATGATGTTAAGTGTCGAAGAGAATCCAACTTCAAGTACACGTCAAATTGCCCGTGAAAATAATGTTTCATACAACTGTTCTAAGATGTCTTCATAAAGAAAAACTTCATCCCTACAAATTAACGTTTGTGCAGGAGTTAACAGAAGACGATCCAGATCGTAGAATGGATTTCTGCGGAAGATTGATGAATAAGCTGAACAGAAATGAGGTAGCTCTTGGTACCATTCTTTTTTCGAATCAACATTCACATTGAATGGAGAGGTAAACCGACAGAACTGTAGATATTGGTCAGCAGAGAATCCTAATTGGATGCGTGAGACACATACTCGGTACCCTCAAAAGGTAATCGTTTGGGCCGGTATCATAGGCGACCATATTATTGGTCCTATATTTATAGATGGAAATTTGACAGCTGAAAAATATTTAAATATGCTTAGAAATGGAGTTATTCCTGCTTTGGCAAACTTATATCCCAACGCAATAGATCCTAGCTTACCGAATGAGTTTGTTTCCAGCAAGACGGAGTAACATCCCATTATGCTTTAATGGTAAGAACTTATTTAGATGAAATCTTCCCTAATAAATGGATTGGACGAAGAGGTACTATTGAGTGGCCAGCTAGATCGCCAGACCTTACGCCGTTAGATTTTTTTCTGTGGGGTTATCTCAAGAACAAAGTATATGCAACACAACCAACTAGCATTGTAGACCTCAAAGACAGGATAACCACAGAAATACGGAATATTCCACCTCAAACTTTAAACAAAGTTAAGGAGTTCTATAGGAGACTGTGCTATTGCCAACAACTAGGTGGAGAACATTTTGAGCAATATATCAGGTATTTTATGTATGTGTTTAATAACTGTAAAAATAAAAATTTCACCCTGTATCATTCATAATTGACCACATATTATTCAGTTTGTTGGAATCGGTTCATTAAGAGGATTTCAAAAATATGCAAATATACAGGGTGTTTCATTAAAAAAACAACACCGACTATGGCATAGGTACTTGTGTGAATCACCCTGTACATTTACATTTATGTTTAAATAACGCACAACTCAATTCAAAAGTTGACATGTCTCGGCATTTCTAAAATAATGACAAAGAATTTTATTCCATAAGTGGTTTCCACACTGTATATTAAAACTACAGCTACTTTACCAAATATTGAATATTATATAAGAACAAGATTTTGACTATAAATCGAAATAATCAACAAATTTTATGTAGGTATATCTTTTCCGTAATTTGTTTTTAATAAATACATTTCTCGAACACACGATATGAGTTATAAATACAGGGTGTTTCTAAATTCATGTGACAATATTCACAATGTGATTGCTCGTATGAATTTAAGATGGGTCTTCCCTGTAACAAAATTTCCTCAGCCCACTCCTTTTCGAGATATCACCCTTAAAATGTGGTGATTAAAATTGAGTTTTTATTTTTTTTCAAAAATTTCAGTAAAACTAGAAACTTGAAATTTTGTGATTCTCATGCGCTCGCAAAGGACTAACAACGGGTATTTTTTCAATATTCCTACTATATTGAAATTGAAATTAGCAGCCCTTACTTTATTCCATATCAAAACTTTTCTTCGAGATGAAGTTTCCTGAAATAAAATTTAACTTAAAATCCTTGTTTTATTTAAAAACTTTTTTTTCTTAAATTTTTTTCCCTAAATCAATAGCTGCAGAGAAAAAAAATAAACACCATAATTTATAATTTTTTTAATAAATTGAGTGGAAAACAGTGAAGATGTAAAATAATATAATAAATGCTGAAAATGAACGAAACTTACAGAATTTCAAGTTTATAGCTTTACTGAAATTTTAGAAAAAAAAAACTCAATTTAGTCACTATCTTTGAAGGGTGATATCTCGGAAAGGGGTGGGCTGAGGAAATTTTGTTATAGGAGAGACCCATCTTAATTTCATACGAGCAATCACCTCCTAAATTTTGTCTCATGAATTTAGAAACACCCTGTATACTGATCCAATAATATTTTAATTGTAAACAGATGTACTATCCAAAACAATTCTAATGAAAATTTTTTGACAGTTCCTAGAACTAATCAAATTTCCTCATTTTTGATCATATGAACAATTTCACCCAATCATGTCAACATTACACTGAAAACAGACCTTGGGGCTGTTTTCACACGTTGCTATGGATGCATATTGATTTATTTCGACTTTGAAGTTTCAAATATTTAATATTTCGAAATGTCACATTTAACTTTTCTAATTGTTCCTTTGTTAATTGCACCTTTAGATAAATTGTTTAAGATCTGTTCTTTTTCTATAATAAGCAAAAAATTTTCTATCCGAATAACCCTCGGACATTGATAAATGCTCAAAAATTTTATGACAACTTTCTCAAGCTTGTTGCTTATAGGCAACAGACCTCCGCCTACGGCGTCGGTCTGTTTCCAAGCAACAAGCTTTCGACATCTGTCATAAAATTTTTTCGAACAATTATCAATGCCCTTGGGTTATTACTACTGAAAACTGATTAGAGTAACAGAGTTACGACTATTTGTACTTAAATCTAAAAACCTGATATTTTCTTATGCATGTATGTATATTTGTTAGAAGAAAATATCATTTTGATAAGCAATATAATATTTTATTACAGTAACAAAAAAAGTATGAACCCATTATAGCCGACTTTATCAATGAATATGCGACCACCCATAATGTGTTGCTACCAAACAAGTCTTGTTTAATACGTTGGCGATCAGAAGCTGTCTGGCGAATGGACATTGCATTGTTGTCCATTATCTGAGTACGTTACATTACTACCATGTATACCTTGTGATTTGAAAGAGTTCCATTTTTATCTAGTGATTGAAATACAAAATATATTTATTAAACAAAATAATCTTTATGTGTAAAATTTTCCCTTGAATCGATTGGTGTTGTAACTGTTGAATTGTTTTTTGTTCCAAAATTTCGTTGTTGTTTCGGGTGTTTTCAATAATATTTTACTTCGACTATTTAAAAAATGAAAGTTCTCCAATATGTTGTGAATTTTTTTCTCAGTAGATTCGCCTTTTGAAACTACCCTTCTAAAACTTCAGTTTAATATTTATATAAATTTATTTATTTAATAGTTTTTTTATGTTGAAAATGCGTATTTTCTAAACTTTCCATACACTATTTTAAATTCAAAGAATGATTTCATCTAAAAACTGAGTTGACCCGTCCATTTCTCGGCCCAAAAAACCACGTTTTATGAATTTTTCATGTCACGAAAAACATTTTTAGTTGGAAATTTTGAACACAGGCGTATAGAAGGGTTTCGGGATTTAAATTGCTTTTCGCTAACTCCCTCAATTCTTGGAAAAATCAACTCAAAATTTGTTAATATTTGTAAAAAATTTCCCTGGATCGATTTTGGCCATTACAAGATTCTAACTGTTCAATTAGTCGAGTTATCAGTACCTTTTAGTTCGAGCATGTGGATTTTCGCATATTTCCACTACTTGTATAATTATGATTCATAAAATGGAAACCCTGTGACTTATGCAAATATTATGAGTATTATTCACAAGACTTTATGTTGATAATGCGTTTTTTTCGAAAATTTTATGACACTATTTAAATTCCTTCTAATGATTCTGACTTATATTTACTTATTCCGTATAATTATGCTTTAAATAGAATACCATGAAATCGTACTCGTATGTTAAATACCGGGTGTCCCAAGTTATCGTACGCAATATCTCGCTTATTTGACAGTATAATCAATAAAGAAAAAAACTGCACTGAATGGCATTAAAGTACCCTTCTAATGACATGAAAAAATGTTTTACATTTGACATCCCTGTGGTAGCTACCCCTCACTTTCTATTTTCAAATGGCACCCCCTGTATATTGCCATGGAAAATTGCGTGTCGTTCTATTTGGAATACAACTATAGCACATACTTCAATTAATAATAACAAAAGTATAATTATTTCATGAAGTATGAATTTCAACTATACCTCTGATGCAATTCAAAAAACGAACACAGCAAGTGTTCAAAATGATTTCCTGCTGAATCTATGCAGGCTGCAAAACGTGTTAAAAGCTTTCTTGTGCAGGACGTCTGAATCATAGCTGGTGTAACGCTACGACATGCTTTACGAATGCGTTCTTTAAGATCATCTAAATCCTAAATTACTTCAACCTAGAATTGCATTAGAGCTGAACATAGGAGAATATTTGGCAAACTTTTGTTGACGCAAGATTTGGCGAAATACTATCACTCACGATTTATATTTTTTAATAAACAGCTGCATTTTGTGTTATTTTGGTAGTCAATTTATTTTTAAAAAAGATAAAATTCTCCCTCAATTCGATATTTAAAATTCCAGCTGAAATATATAGTTCCTGCTGCCAAGTTCAATCAACATATTATACTTTTCAACTAAAATATTTAATTTATCGGATAAATTCTCAAAATTAACGCAAGCAATTAATTTTCTTGATTTGCTTATGAATTTCGTTGATTTAGTAATTTTGTTATTCAATTTAACAACATAATTCTTCACCTGAATCCAAAATTTGTTTCGAACCAAGCAAAAAAAAATTGATATGATGATAACGTTTGTTCATTAGATCATTTATTATAATTTGTTCAACAAAAAAAATTGACTAAATCATTATTTTTCTCAATTGGTTTGATCATTTTTCAGATTCAATTCAACAAAATATTCACTATGTTGAAGCAATAATTTTATCAAAATAATTTATGAAAATAGTCCGGTTGACTAAATATTTGGTTCAGTCAACAAACAGTTAGTTGCATCAATACTTTAACCTGCATTAAAACCAAGAAATTATTTTAATTACTCCAAAATAATATTTTGTCGTGCATATATGACACTTTAATTTAATTGATCCAAATAAATTTTACTTGATACAACGATTCTTTTTTTTCCGTGCAGAGAGTAAATGCTGCTGAGAGTTTCTACAACATTCTCAATTTTCTTAAAATCTGCGAACCTTTTTTGAAATTCCGATTTAAGATCCGCAATGAACGTCTTGAATTGGCCGACGTCAGTCTCTTTGTCACTGCTGATTATTTTATTTAAATTGGGGAAGTGTAAGCATTCATCTCCAAGATCATTGATAAAGAGATCAAGTTTTCGAGAAAAACTTTTGACATCTGACATGAGCTCGCATACCAGCTTTCCCTTGCCTTGAAGTTTAAGGTTCAGGTCAGTGATATGTTTAAAAGTATCCGTTAAGAAAGCAATGACAGCAACATTTTCTTTTTCGTTTAGAAAACTTAAGTAAGCGTTTGCTGAAGTCTGATCACTGTTAAAAAGATATGTCTTCAAGTGTTCTAAAATGCTGAAGAATCTTTCTAAAACGCAGCCTTTACTTAACCATCTGACGTTATTATGCAACAGTAGATCGTCATATTGTGCATCAACTTCTTCAAGAAATGATTTCAATTCACGATGTTGCAATGTTGATTTAGCACGAAGAAAGTTTACTATTTTCATCACTTCTTGCATAATACGCTCAAAATTATGATTGAGTTTGCAAAGCACAGTTTGATGAATAATACAGTGGTAGGAAATCAAATGTTTGTATATTTGTATAAGTAGTCTTTGTGTAAGTGTAAGTTACTGTGTTCTTGCGGGTCCGCACAAAATGGGTCAGCGGTCCGGATGCGGACCGCGATCCCTGCATGATCCCTGCATGATCTTAAAGAACTCATTCGTGAAGCATCTCGTAGCGTTACACCAGCTATGATTCAGACGGGCACTGTACAACAACACTTTTAACACGTTTTACAGCTTGTAAGGATTCTGTACGAAATATTTTTTTCTATACCTACACTGCTATGGAAAATAGTTGTTTTCCCACAATTTACGAAACTACAAAGTGTCACTTTGCCTAAGCCGTGGGAAAGATTTTTTCCCACGCCAATATTATATTTATATGGAGAATCAAATAAAATCGACAAAAACATAGTATGCTACAGTCATCTTTAAATACCTTCTTGTTTGTCACAAAATTGTCAGATTATATTAGAAGTTTTTAAATTGTAAATAGTTATTTTCCTAACAAGTGCGGAAAGTGATACTTTACCGCACGGGCCTGAAGTTTACCCGAACGACGCGGAGCGGAGTTCGGGCAATCGGTCAAGGGCGGGAAAGACACTTTACGCATGCGTTAGGAACATTATTTTTTCTACGACCGTATATACAAAAAAGTATACCTACCAATCAATTTTTCAAAAATTATTTTATTTCAACATACATACATATACGAAACTTTAACTAAGAGCTACTAATTATTATAAATATTATTATTAAGAACAAACACCATTTGTTGCATTCTGGAAATTACTTAAAATGGCCAGTCCAGTCCAGTGAAGTTATTTGGTGTAACTGGTAAACAGATGACGTCGATGAGGATGGCATCGGTGGCAGGTTGGTTAAATTCTATTTTAGTACTTTATCACCTTGTATTTTGTGTGACTCACCACTAAAGACCATGAAAAGAAACAGATAGCTATTATAACGAATAGTATCAACAATAAAAATCAGAATGAAGATGAAAGACAACTACTTCAATTAATATTAAAGAAACTTATGAATTGTCTGTTATTTGTAAATATCCGACATTTTTATCAAAGGTAATACCACGAGTGCTTCAAATTTTATCGATAATTTTTTCTTTTCCACGAAAACTTGTTTATTTGGCAAAAATATGAAAGCAAACCGATTGATAAAATCACGAGTCCGTTGACGGGGGATTTTATCTAGATTCGGATTGTTTGTATGTTTTTGCCTCAAATGAACAAGTTTGAGTGATGAAGATGAAGATGACGATGACGGTAACGGCAACGGCAACGGTTTTAGATCATTTGTAGATGAAAGAGTTTTATTTAATATATTTCGTAAATATTTATTTACCTGTTAATGTAGCAATAGTTATAACTTCCGAGGTAAAAAAGTATCTAATAAGGTCAAAATTTGCACTTTCAAAACTAAAATGCGTGCGGGAAAATGGGCTAAAACGCACGGTCGTAGAAAATAGTTATTTTCCTAACAAGTGCGGAAAGTGATACTTTCCCGCACGCGACTGCAGTTGACGGGCAAGCGGTCAAGGGCGGGAAAGACACTTTACGCATGAGTTAGGAACATTATTTTTTCTACGGCCGTATATACAAAAAAGTATATCAACCCATTTTTCAAAATTTATTTTATTTTAACATGCATATACAAAACTTTAACCAAAAACTATTATTATTTTCAATTATTATTATAAATATTATTATTAAAAACACAATTTGTTGCATTCTGTGAATTACTTAAAATTGCCGGTCCAGTGGAGTTATTTGGTGTTAACTGGTGAGTGAATGACGTTGATGAGGATGGCATCGTTTGCAGGTCACATAAAGACGGCATCAATTTTACGTCATTTGTAGATGAAAGAATTTCATTTGATATATTTTCCTTATATCAAGCCCGGATGGTTTGATAGGTGTTTTATGACACTACTTTGAAGAATGTACAAGGTTATATCAAAATATTTTCATTATTTTATATTTTCAGAAAATTAAAAATGCAACAAAAAGCTAGAAAACATCTAGATTTTATTTGATGGACTATTTAATCACCTGGTGTAAGAATAGTTATAACTTCCTAAGTAAAAAACTATCTAATAAGGTCAAAATTTGCATAATTTTACTTTCCCGCCATGTGCGGGAAAGTGACACTTTCAAAGCTAAAATGCGTGCGGGAAAGTGGGTTAAAGCGCACGGTAGTAGAAAAAGGTAGTTTCAATCGTGCTTTGATAAAAATTTCAATTTCTATTGAAAATATTAGTTTAACAAGACATATAAGTACTTATTTATAATATAAATAATATGGATACTGATAATAGTGACGATTTTAATAATACTCCGCCAGAGATATTGGAAAAAGCTGCAAAAGTAACTTTAGATTTGTTGCGGCAATTTCAAGAAAAAAGTATAAATTGCTAAACCGGAAATTTGTAGAGTGGCGAAGAAATACAAAATCAAAATCTTTTTCGGAAAGTGTACTTTTGGTATATTTAGAAAAGTCGTCAAAAAATTAGGCGTGTACACTTTGGCCACAGTTTGTGCAGTCGTAGAAAAAGTATAGTGTACAACATGTGGGGAAAGTACTTTCCTCACTATTTGCACAATATACTATTGAACACTTGCTGTAATTTTTTGTTCGTTTTTTGAATTGCATCAGAGGTATTTTAGTTGAAATTCATACTTCATGAAATATTGATGCTTTTGTTATTATTAATTGAAAAAAATACCAGGTATGTGCTATCGTTGTATTACAAATAGAAAGACACCCAATTTTCAATGACAATATACAGGGGGTGCCATTGGAAAATAAAAAGTGGGAAATTGCTACCACAGCTACTACAACTGCAAGCGTATGCAGACGACCTTGTCATCTTGGCAAGGACCAAGTCAGGAAGGGTAGCATATAATATCCTCCAAAAGACGTTGGACGATGTCCACAGTTGGTGTCAGAGGGAACAGATGTCTGTTAACCCTGGCAAAACTGTAATAATTCCCTTCACTAGAAAAAGGAAGTTGGAGGATCTTCCACCACTTTCCTACAATGGTGATATTATTCCATTTACATCGGAAGTAAAATATTTAGGGATTATCCTAGATAACAAACTTACTTGGAACGCTCACTTGGAAAAAGTTATCCATAAGGCCAGACTATCTTTGTGGACATGTCGCAGGATCTGTGGAAAATCTTGGGGCTTGGGACCCAAACAAATCTATTGGATATATGTGATGATTGTTAGACCAATGATCACATATGGAGCTATTGCCTGGTGGCCAAAAGCTTTACAGCGAACGGCCCAAGCAAAGCTCTCTGGTTTACGGAGACAGGCTTGTCTGGCAATCACTGATGCTATCAGCTCCACACCGTCAGCAGCCATGGAAATTCTTCTGGACCTACCTCCTCTCCATATATTTTTGGAAAGAGAGGCTAGATGGACGGCATACAGAATTGTACATATTTCTAAATGCACAAATCAGGCGTATGCAGAACGAAGCAGAATACTGGCGGACAGTGAAAGTCACAGTATTCTGGGAATGACCTCTGACATAAT
>CAJUYI010004156.1:0-10395 GCA_910591695.1 Galerucella pusilla
AAAAAAACATAATAAATAACAATAATGACTGTACCTATTCAAGTCATTGAAGACCGAATTCAATTAGAAATAAATAATCTAAATGTAAATAATCGAGCCAATTCTGATGCAATTCAAAATATAATTAGACGTTTTCAATTATGTATTGAAAATAATGGTGTACACTTCGAACAGTTATTATTTATGCATGGTTGTGAAGTTATCTTTTTTATATTCGTTATTTTTCATCATTTGTAATTTTAATTGAATGTTGACCAGAACTTTTATTCAATATCTTAAGAACGGTGTGAGACAGGAGTATAATATGGTATATTTTTGAAAT
This sequence comes from Galerucella pusilla, assembly GCA_910591695.1. Taxonomy (NCBI): domain Eukaryota; kingdom Metazoa; phylum Arthropoda; class Insecta; order Coleoptera; family Chrysomelidae; genus Galerucella; species Galerucella pusilla. Next base: position 323 of record CAJUYI010004156.1, read on the forward strand.
CAACGCCACTGTACTTTTGTTGATGTTATAATAAAATTAGTTTATAACCACACCACTTTTATTTAAAAATTTTTTTGTATATATGCAATGATAACTATGGTAAGGGCTGGGACATTTATAATGAATAACCCTGTACCACACCATTTTGTAAATGTTTCCCCTGCTAATAACTCTCAGTAGTTAATGCAGGGTTATGTATGTTTCTTTGAAATGAAAAAAAATGATGAACAAAGAGAAATTTATTTTTCACATCCTACAAACGCAAACTCAGTTGTGGTCACCTACGTGTCGTTAAAACTGATTTATCAATTTCATTTTTTAGGGTAGCACGAAAGTTTCACACGAAATCGGCTATATTACTTCATTTTATAATTTTTCACAATTCAAGGGGGTGAGAAAACAATACTCCACCTTTTTATTGAAAAAAAAAACTAATTGCATCTGATACTTTAACCATCACCTGCATAATTACACAGGAAATTTTGAGGTGACACTCACACGGCACTCATGAGAAATAGGTGAAACGAATTAATACGATATGTTATGGGAAATTAACTTTTTCATTTTTCGTCAAACTGTTAGAAACTACACTTCATATTTTTTAATTAAAAACGATATCAATTGAAATCGGAAATTATGTTTTGTACTCATTTTTTTTAATTGCATATTTTATAATTATAGCTGGAAAGCGGGAAAGTGACAGTTGGCAACAAAAGTGTCAAACAAAGGTTATATTTTTTAGAAATTCCTTCATAGCGGTCTCGAGTTTGTTTAGGAATCAAGCTAAAAATTGCTTGCTCCGCTTTTTTTTATTTCAGGAGCCTCACTATCACTGCTGCCCCTACCAATCATTTTGAAAAATTTTATTTTTGAAAGTTTGATATTTTTACATAAATTATACAGTGATGGGCAAATGTGTGGAACCAAGTAAATATCTCTGGAATTATTAGAGACATCAAAATAAAATTTGGAAGGTGGATACTACAGTAGATTGCCTATTTGTTTCCATATTTCTTAACAATTTTGAACTTCCGGTTTTACCGGAAGTAATGTTGATTTTAAAATTTGCAATGGAACACCCTGTATATTATTTTAGTTTCTGATGAAACATTTTATTACGAATACAAAAATATCGGGTTCGATTTTTTTATTTCAATACCTCCCGACATTTCATCACAGATGGATTGGAAGAAGGGGTACTTATGAATGGCCTGCACGAAGTCCCGACCTCAATCCACTAGACTATCTTCTGTGGGATTATTTAAAGTCTAAGGTTTATGTTGATAGACCAAATAATTTGCAATAATTAGCTGCAACAATAATTTAAGAGATCCAGAGAATTCCACCAGAAGTAATAGCTAATATCTACTGTAAGTTCCTTTTGGCATTATTTATTATTTTTTCTCTTATTTCCTGGGAATCAAACCACAATAATGTTTTTAATTTTTTTATTTCGACGTTTCGGTAGCGTTCCAGCTACCTTTGTCAAGATTAACTAGTAATAAAATAATTTTTGGTTATCTGACATATTTTTTTCGTTGTGTCAGATAGGGACCAAAAATTATTTTATCATTAGTTAATCTGGCCTGCCCATCACTGTATAATATTAGATATCATGTTACCACTGTCGATAGAAAATTTAATTAAATACATTTTATATATAATTTTTTTTTTTTAAATTATTCATCACAAAAAAAAACATGTAGCTAACTTTTTTGGGAAGGAATTTTTCGCACTTTGTTTGCGAATGCGTTAGGTAAAATAACTACTACAGTATTTAGTCCGGGGAAGTGAGAATATAAAATGGAATAGATTTCCACTGGAGATTTTAATTTTTTTTTTAACGAATGTATATGTAGTATAAAAGACTACTTCTCTAGATTTGTGAGATGATTTCGCTCGAACTTGTGATGCAGCATAGCTTGGAGCTCGTGAAATGCAACCGTTTTTCGTCCATAGCTTTTTTAGATTTGACTTTCCAAAAAAATTGTGAGCGTCAAAATAAAATTGTTCAAAAAACTACAACTTATTATCTATCGATTACAGTAAACCGCGTATCCATAGCGTTAATGTTTATAAAATGAGAAAAGATTGAAAAAAGTATATATATAGAGATTTTGTAGGGCCACCATTTTGAATCCTTGAAATCTGAAAACGTCTTCAAATGCCGGACTACTATAGTTTTGTATATTATGAAGTCGTTATTGTTATTCTAATTATGTTTGTCGCTGTAAAAACCATTTTGCAAATTATTTTTCAATTTTTCAAAAAGTATGGGTTGAAAAAAATGTTTTTTCAAATATTGCATAACGTCATCTCATAGGGTATGAAATTACCTACAATTCTAATGCACACAATTTTTCTGTACGATCAAATTTAAAAAAGTTATAGACCAAAAGCTGTTGTATTTCACGTGCTATAAGCTTTTCTTGCGGGCTGCGTCGCAAGATTGAGCGGAATCTTCCACAAATCTAGTAGTTTATGCTACATATACTTTCGTTTGAAAAAGTGAAATCTCTGGTGAAAAACTTTTCAATTTCACGAAAAATTTCGACCTTACTTCCCCGGTCTAATTACTTTTGCTTTTCGATAGTCTCTTTTGCCATACACTTTTTACTACATGCATTTCATCAGATTTCAGACAATTCCCGACGAGTCGTAACCTTTTTGGACAAATAGATATTTTATTTGAAACCGTATAACTTTACGTGTTAAGATCGACAAGTGGAATCAAAAAGAAGTACCGACTTTCGAATCAGCGATTTTGCAAGGCAAATCCAACACAACTTTTGGGAATTTTACATGCAGTTTGGCACCTTCTTTGCATGGGACATTTACATAAAGACACTTCTCACATAAATTCATCACGAGGATCAACAACAAGTGATACATGGATGTTCTTGTCACATTATTTTAAGCTTCTTTATTTCTTTTAGAGGTGGGTTATAATAACTGTTACACGAATGTTATGTAGTCTCAAATTTTGTTTCACAAATAATTATCGTCCTTTTTTCACGACAGAATATTACAAATAATTTAGGTGTTTGTTAGCGATGTGTGGTAGCACAGTATAAATTTTTTTTCATGTGTAATTATTGAAATTAATTGAGTCCATTCCAGAGGAACTTATATTTGGATAGTCAAGAAAAAAATGCAAAGCGCTTTCGGCTGTTAAGTCATTATCAGTGCGATACCTGCAGGTAAGTAATAAAAGTTGTAATTATATAAAATCAGAAATTAATAAAGAATCACTTACTCGTCAAATATATAATACAAGAAACCAATTTAAATAAAATCGACAACACATTAACTAAACAATCATAAGACTTTTTTTAAATTACAATAAATTTGAAATATTCCCCTATTTGGAGTGGACTGTCGTCAACTTTTGATAATTTTTATTCTATTATATTATATACTTGACGAGTTAGTTATTCTTTATTAATTTCTGATTTTATATGATTACAACTTTTATCACTTACTTCCAAGTATTGCACCGATGATGGCTTAACAGCCGAAAGCGCTTTGCAATTTTTTAAAATTAAAAATTTTACACAGAATACAATGTTTTCTTGACATTCTTGTCATGTGTACGCAGCTATGGAGATATTGACCTTATATTTGGATAGCATAACAACAAATAATATAGTCAATATAGGCAAGTGAAAATCATCATCTCATCTTGGTAGCATGTGATTCCGGTGATTTCATTTGGTTCACCAATGGGTGAATGGAAATAGAATGTTTTCAGCATTGGTCTATATACGTCTATATTCCAAGCAAAGGATCTGTTTAAAGCCATAATTTGAACTGGTGAGCTTTAGCGGACCTATACTACTGTTTTCGAGGTCTACCATTTTCCAATTTCTTGTGGCTATGTTGTCGATTTCTAGATATTGCAGAAGGGTTCTGTTTCTATAACTGTTTCTAAGTGTTGCATGCCTGGGAACTAATTAGAATTATTGTGTTCTTGTTGTACTTGTTGAAGTACAGATCCTTCTCATATCTCTTTTATGAAGTGCATCATCTTTTGCCATTTCTAAGAAAGAATTGCTCTTTTCCTTCGGGTTCGTCCTGGTGGAGAAGCATCTTCAGTGAAGAAAGATCGCATTCTGTCAGTTCATGCAAAAGTGTTTCCCACTTTTTGGTCGAAGCGATATTCAGATACCCAGTTGACGCTTTTGGCTTCATGCTGCACAAGTATTGATTGAGTTAACTTTAGTTTTTTGCAGAAACTTGATAGTGCTTTCTGGAAGCAACATGGCCAATCTCAAAGAACGGTTCAAATGGAACGAAGTAAGTGCAATACTAGCTCTGCGTCTTTACTACTGCTTGACTATTTCAGGAAATCGTGATACTATTATCCTTCTCCATATTAAATTGAACTAAGGTGTTGGATAGTGTATTCATATCATAATTAAAGTTAGTTTTCCGTATTCTATCAAAGCTAGTTTCCTATTTCAGTAATTTGTAGTAGAAAAAAGAACAAGTTATGCCACAAGGAACTTACAGAAGATATTTAGAAACTTTTCAATCAAATTTTATCTTAGTTTTATCTATATATAAATTTTAAAGAAGACAATATTATCAAACTTTCAAGTGAAATCTTTTCCCGCCCACTCTCAACTCCATTCCCAACTTCTAATTCGAATTCTTGCGTAAAATTTCCGTTTTATAATCAGTAGCGCCTGCTGAAATCCCTATCATCTTACACAAAGTCGCAAAATAACTTTATCTAGCTCAAGTTTTGCGACATAGTGCGATTATCACTCGCTACGAACTCAATATAAAAAATGCAATTTTTATCTAAGCTTCTCACCCGAAGTACTGTTCAATTCATTACGAACTCCTCGTAATACTAATCCAAATCCAAAAAAATTGAATCCATAGCATGAGCTCCTAATAGGCAAGATGCAGATGCAGGTGGAGAAGATGCAACTGAAAATATTGAAAAGGAAACTGGACGTATCGAGTATAGTCATCTCTTTCCAAAAACGAGATGAGGCAGAGACAATAGGTCATGTGACAGCAAATACACTACCCCTAACATTTTAAAGGAAAAACTAGGCACTAACATTCGAAGTAAAAGCATAATCTAAGCACAAGCTGTAATAAAAATAACAGAAAACATTCATATACCCCTTTGTAGTAGTTGTTTATATATGCTACTGTCTTAGAGTCGTTGTTATAGCCGGAAATCGCGACATGGTGTAAATTAGCTTTCCGCAGCTTTCGTTCTATAATCTTCGATTAAGAGTCGAGCTTTACAACTCGCGAATGAGTAAGTCCTTACTAAAGCAGGTATATTACAGTCGACGTCTTTGAAAATCAGATTGTCAGCGAATTGGCTTGAAATATTACTGTCGAATTGGGAAAATTGTCCTGTGCTAGCTGAGAAAACGCAGGTGCGTCTATTGTTCGCTTCGGGTAACAATAAAGATAAACAAATGGTACAGTTTGGTAAATTTTTGATGTATCTTCTAATATTCGCAAGGGTTGAGACTAAAAAATTATTTTTGCTTAAAATATTGTATATTAAGTATTAAGAACGGTAAGGGTTGTTTACCGGTCGACAGCAATGTTTGGAGGCTGACCGTAGCGAAGCCTCCAATTTAGCTGGAGACAGGTATTATCCTTAACGCTCGAGATGCTTATACCATTTTTTTCTTGATCGTATTAAATTTCGAATAAAATCATTTAAATTTCTTCGAAACGAGCGAAATGTCAAAAGTGACATTTCTCGATCAGCTTAAAATATAATTTGCATTTTGGTGAAATTGTTTTTGTTCCCGTTTTTTTATATATATCTTTGGGTTTCATATACCACAAATTAAAAGTTGTGAGAATGACAATTAAGTAACTCCGTGAACTGCAACCATCTCTATTATTTCTTTGTTGTACGTCAAGTTGTCACCAGGCGATCAGCATCAGTTCTTCAGTGACATTTCAATGAATGTCTCCGACTCATTCATTGATCGTCTACTTGAAATTTGCATGCTAAAATCTTCTTCTACGTGGGAGATTTTTTGGCGACATGTCCGCAAAACAAAAGTACGAATGCTAAACAGACGATCGTCTTTTATTTAAATCCGGACAACATTGATAGACGTGTCCGCTGTAAACCTTTCGGTATTCAAATTTTGGAATTATATCTTTAAAGTTTATCTAATTTAGGTACAATGAGATTTATTTTCAGTCGTTTTTAGATTGAATTATAGCTGGAAAGATAACAAATTGATAATATGTTATTGTCTTAGATTTAATATATCTACTTCTGAAGTTCAATATCCAGATCATGCGAGGATTCGGTATTAAAAATTCATTAAAAACGAACAAGATATTTATTTTTCGTGCTTGTTCATTATACTTTCAAATAGGAGTGATCAGATGAAAACTAAGCCGAGTCATAATCTGGAACTCACAAAATTTTTGTTTAAGACAATTTGTTTTGGATACATTAATTTGTTATTTCATCCTATCAGTTTGCTGACATAGTAGCTTTGTGGACCGAGCAATTTCAATTTAAATATTTAGTTCAAATAAAGTTAAAACTTGAATTGAGTTGTTTTATTCCATTGATGAATTATGATCTTGATCAGGTAGTAGCAATAACGATTTAATTTTCAGAATAATATTTCGCAATTAACCACTTCAGTAATTAATTGATAAGACCAAGAATCATTTGTTTCGACTTCATTATATAAACAATTGTATCTCTTGAATCTCTCCAAAACGCTAACAATGTATTTTGGAGTTAAGTCTCCCAATAAACTGTGAACTGATTGGAGATTTTTCCAATTTAATTTAATTTGAATATGTAGATTATTAACTACCGCAAGTCAAATCACTTCAATTTGGTCCTTGGCTCAGTAGATTGGTTATATCAAAGCTCTAAGGTACTTCTACAAAACATACAACCAGCTGGACTAAGCACTGTGAACTTCAGTTCCTGATCTTTAATCAGCTCTGACTCCTTCAATATACCACATCAACGTTACAATCTACATGTTTCCAGCCCATTTTAGGATCACTATGGGTGTTGGCTCCTCCGTGTCCATTCCAAATGCATTCCAGCCTCCGACTTAACGTGCGAAACAATAAGAGGCAGAAAATTGAGTGAGGCTCCCCATTGCCGCGGTCGGGCTGCTTCTCATCGCATCTGTAATGCACAGACACGGAAGTTTTGATGGTTCCAGTTTAGCTTTCCTTAGATCTGCCTTTTGCCAGCAGTCTAAGGCCCCCCCATGAAACCATGGGTACAATCGTTGTACGATACTTTAGTTCACATATATTTCCTGTTGCCTGTTTTGCAGCTATAAGGCCCCATTTATTCCACCATCAGGCATGAATTCCAGATTAGTTTCGCAACCAGATTTGATTCATTCGATTGGGTTATGCTCAAAAGCCCAAGCAGTTAAGCAGTTGAACTGAATCTTCGTACCATTTTCCAAGATTCCAGAAGCTTTCTTTTTTTTACATAAGCCACTAGTTCGACTAGAGATATTTTCAGTAGTTGTGATAGTTGTATTATTTCCTCTCCAAAGTACTTTCGTCTGAATCCTTGTTAGCTCTCGCTACAGAAGCAGAATGTGTGAGTGGGTGTTGCACATTTCCTGCACATAGATAAAATTATACCCAGACACTTGACTTCTTGGTTCGGACAGAACTGGACGTTGGAGAGGTTTGGCAGAAGAGGTTTCCAGAGACTGCTGCATTAGCTCAAGTATTCCCCATTACAAGCATTGTCAGATCATCTGCACACCTCTGTGTAAAACCTTTTCCTCTTCAATTCTTCAAGGGGTCGTTTATGTCTGGGTCTCATAGCAGAGTTGATAATATTTCATCCTGTGAGACTCTCCTTTTCTATTGACATGAGGTATCGTCTGCTCAACGCTTTGCAATATGAAGGCAAATGAGGTATGATTAAACGTACTGCTCCGAGTGCTATTTATGGAATTCGTTTTTTTCACAGATTCCTGCAAATGAAGATCTTATCCACCAAACCCACTGCCTATAGTCCCCAAAAAAAAATCGCCAATAATATTGAAAAATCATTTGATCTGTTACGTATTTCACTTTCACAATTCAATGCGAACCTTTCAGCTCAGTTATGAACTTTTAATCCATTTATGTCATTGTTGGCATTGATAAGGAATTCCATACAGCAAATTGAGCAGCTATCTTATCATGAAATTTTATATAATAAAGTGACATGACGTTTTTTTAATAAATTCATAAATATCAAACAACACAGACCACCCACTAAAATATTGATGGAATTTAAAGCACCAGCTACCTATTTCAATTTTATGGTCCGTTTACTCTAATTACGTTTAAAATTAAATTGAAGTTGCGTTTTATGTTCTAGCTATGGGTATTGTGATATACAATAAACTGGTGAAATTTCAACAATTTCTTTTAAAATTCTCCTAACTTAACTACCATATAAGCGTACTGTAATATCAAGTAGTTATTTCCATAAAAATATTTCCACTTAATATTCATTTTTACTAAAATACTCACGGTATTATTCTCTTCAATATCGATGTAATAAAAATATACAAATGGGATTTTCTTTATTAATCTCTTCTTGATATTTATACGACTTTGTGTGTATTTCTTATATTTTTTATTTGAATATTATACAAAAGGTGTGTAAAAAAGAATGCTAGCTGCAAATTTCTTTAAAACATGGTTCTCCTGAAAAAAAGGAAAAAAAACATATTCCACAGGGTCATATAACCATTGGTACATACAGGATGTACCAACCTTACGACAAAGTTAGGTATATGGATTATTTTGAGGGATATTAAAATTTCTCATTGAGAAAAATACTAGATGTTATGTAATTATCTCGAACTATAGAGAGTGTTGCATAACTTCGTTACAAACCAAACATGATTTTCCAAAATCTGTATATTCAGATTGCTCACATTTTCTTGAATCTATTGATATATAAGGTTTTGCTACGTTATACAAAGTCCTTCAAATGGTATTGACACTTTTATGTGAATATTAGTTAAATGATGGCTTTGTGGTTTAATGCTCAAAAAAAAAATAATTCTCCCAAGCTTCGTGATATAATTCAATATCTCCGTATTCGACTTAGTTTAATTATTCTCTCTTTTGTATAAAAGATGGACCAAAACTAGAACCTTTCATTTTCTGCCTTCTTTCAAACGGGACAACCTGTATCTTATAGCACAAATCGAATCTTTGGTTAGGTAAATTTTTGTTGAACAATCCCCATACCCAATGTTTATGAGCTATTTTGTATTATTGCAAACCATAATTATTAACCCTATAAATTATAATGAATTTTAACAAACTATAATATATTCTTAACAAACACCAAAAAAGTATAACTTTAAAAGTAATATTAAGCTAAATTTTCAAAGTGTTCACCGTTAACATCAAGGCAGTGCTGCAATTCTACTTCAAGTGATGGACTGATATTTCTTAGCATATTAAAATTAACAGATCAAAATGCCGTTTTGATTCTCTCCAGTTATCGGAGAAGTTTTATAAGGCCTCATTCCCTATAAAACCACCAAAAAATAAATAAACTTTTGTTAAGTCGGGATACCGAGATTGCCAATCAGTTGGGCCCCCTCTGTTTTCGAGTTAGGTATTAAGCTGCGCAGTATTATGTACAGACGCTCCATCATGCAAATGCCACAGTTGTCTCAAATACTTCTCTCTTTATTTGAGAAAACTATGGAACGCAGGCGATAATTTCTGCTATTTTTAAGAAATGGTTCACAATAAATATTGCAGAATAACTCTTTCATAGGCTTTGTGTATATACTCGTAATATGCTAGAAAAAATGAAGTTGAATAGCTGAAGATTATATTTGTGCTTAAAAATACAGGGTGTGCCATTCCAGTTTCCGTCCACCCTGTATAAAAAAGAGAATATAATTAATATTTATTCGAACTTTTATCTTGCATAATATATGTGGGAAAGAAAGATTCCGAGAGAAATTTACGGAGGAATTAAGGATGTGGGGCAGTGGAGAAGAAGACATACAGTATGCGAAAACTCTTTCGAGTCCATTCAGTTTACACAAGTA
>CAJUYI010004157.1:0-19636 GCA_910591695.1 Galerucella pusilla
TTCCCAAAACTCTACAAGATAGCCTTACCAAACTGGGTCTTCACAAAGATACTTACATCGATCTGCAGAAGGCTGCCATCCTAAATACCTGTCACAGTGTCCGTAAATTTCTAAATATGTGACTTCCGATCCTAATCCCATCTGCGTTTACCCACGCTCGGGATAGGTGAACATTACCAGCAAGTGCTGAGCAAGTGCATACTTGGAATGATAATAATAATAATAAAAATAATAGTAATGATTTTATTGCTTCTGAAACAATGTTACAGCAAGGTACAATATAATCCTATAAAAAAAGTATTTTTAAAATGGGAAAGGTTAAAAGAGTCTTAACAACTACACATAAAACATTATCCATTTAAGACAAATTGGCGTAATTTCAATATATTCCAAATGTATTCCGCAATTTTCTTAGCCTCAAAAATTGTAGTTTTATTTAAGGCATAAAGCAGTGAGTTCACATTTCCAAGTTCCAAGGCAGGGGATATTCCGTTTCATTGTTGTATAAATAGGACAATCAAACAGTGAGTGGAAAATACTTTCCTTTTTATGAATATTGAAAACAGTACAATCCAATTCAGGGTCAATAATGTATCCAATACAATTTAATGTAAATTTAATTATAAAATGGTTAGACATACGCAATTGAGCAAGAGTACGGGTAACCTGGATGGGTAATTTTGAAGCCAGGTACGTGCTTGGTTCACAGGTGGTAGGAAAGGAAGAGTACAAATACATGAAAGAATATCGAAACGCAACACTGACATCTGATTCATGTAAATATGTATGATATTTACACAACAAATCTTTCCTCTGCGATATAGAAGAAGGATGATTCAAATTGTTCCATATATGGTCACAGTCAATATCAACAAGGAACATTTTCAATTGAACTACCCAGTTATACTTCATATCTGTAGAGTTGACCAAACGCAGTTGTTGTTTGAAACAGAGCTCAGGATAGCGATGATTATCCATTGTAAGTATTTTGTGTATCCAGTTGAGAGACATTTTTGAAATATGAAATGCAAACTTGACTCTTCCAGTCTCTAAACGGATTAAAGCATCTGTAGTATTGAGAGAAACTGGAAGAACTCTTTCCAGGAAATCTAGCAGAACTCTTTCTAAAATATCCAAATACCTCACTCCCCAAACAGAAATACAATTGAAAATGACACTGAGGGCAAGTGACTCCAACAAATTGATTCTAGGTTGACAAGTATCAATTTTTGTTTTAGCCATTATTGGTAAAAGAGAACCTATTGCCTGCTCACCTTTGTTGGCACTTAATTGGACCATTTCATTAAATAGACCTGATGAAGTGGAGACTACACCTAAGTATGAATATTCATTGGTTGTTGAAATAAAAATCAAAGGTAGGTTTCCGGAAACCTCCTCTGAAAAATTGCATAATTTTTGTCTTCTGTAAATTCACAGTTAATTAATTAGAACTGGTATATTTTTTCAAAATTTTAAACTTTTTCACATCAATCTCAGAGTGTGCCAAAATGACAAGGTCGTCAGCGTACATTAGTGACAATACATCATTTTTGTCATCAATTTTGTTACTTTGCGCGCCTTTGTCGTAAAAAAAGTTTTCAGAATCTGCTATAAACAGTGCAAACAATAAGGGGCTTGAAGGTTCTCACTGTAGAACGCCCGTAGTCACTTCAAACGATTTAGTTATGCCATCAGAACCCTTTATTTGCAGGTAAAGCATTTTTATTACACGAGTAATTTTTGTTGATATTCCCAGTTAAAATAATTCCTTCCACAAATCCGCAGGATCCACTGAGTCGAAGGCTCTTCTGAAATCAACGAAGATTGCAAACAGTTTCAGATTTTCATGTCTTATATGTAAACTTATGACACTGCTCAAGGTAGAAACATTATCTTGACAGCCTCGGCCTGAACGAAAGCCAGCTTGACACTCTGGTAGAGTATTACATTTATCTGTCCATAGGGACAGTCTGTTTAGAATAGTGAATATTTCAGCGCAACAGTTAACCAAAGCTAATCCTCTGTAGTTTCCAGGATCATCTGTCGAGCATCCCTTATGCAATATAGCTAATAAAATGTTAGACCAAGATTTCGGAATAATAGCAGAATCGAATATCGAATTGAATAAGGATGTTAAATAAATAATCCATTTATTTGGAAGATTTTCAAGAAACTCGTAAGATATTCCATCGCATCCAGGAGACTTGTTATTTTTACATTTATTGATTACTTTATAAATCCCATTTGTGTTGAAAGGAGTATCCGAAAAGGGGTGAGTGACATCCTGAAAACTAAGAATCATCGTTGTTCTAGGGAGATATATGTTTTGGTGAAAGTTTTCCCAAACATGCACTGGAAGAGCTTTGCGACTGTATGTGTTACGAAATTGTTTGATTGTTTGGCATAATTCCTTGTGATTTTTCAAGTTGGATAGTTTAGTAATAAGTTCGGCTCCATATTCTTTTCGCCGCAATTGAATAGTACTTTCGTATTCTGCTTTCAAATTCATGTATGCTTGTTTCGTATTTTTAGAAAAATTTTCGCTTCTACAAGTTTTCAAAGCTTTCTTCATCTTATTTTTCAAATTAATACATGAGACATCAAACCATGGTTTATTAGTATGATTTTTCCTACTTAGCGATGTGGAACTATCTAATGTCTAGAGGTTTATGTCAGTAGCTGTTTCCTTTATGGATTCACAAAAATTGATAAATGGCTCCTCTGGATTAGAGATAAAATAGGCTCTGTTTGATTGATTCATTGTTAATTTGTAACTTAAGGATGAACAGTTTTTCCAGCTTAATTTCTAATGCATTTGGTCATTATTTCTTATTATTTTGTTGAAATATTCAGTAGTTTAAATGTATATAACGCACCCTTGTTAAATTCCACTTCCTGCGACTCTGTTTCAACTAACCCTTGCTCCGAGGGATTATTTTACAACACAGGAATTTTCATTACGTTTGTAAATGTAATATTAGTACATAAATGTTCCTGAAGCATGAAGATCATCTAGATAACCACACTCTAAGCGCTAAAAATCTTTAAGCGAGAATCTCTTCATATCGTGTGTTTCAACCTACTAAAATCTATGAAATACATTTTAACAGAAATTGTTCGACTACCAGATTCCAGAGCACATACAACAAATAGCTTCTCCTTTCTGCTCTCTTTGATACTATTTTGATGCTCTTTGAAAAGCTTTCACATTGGCTAACACCTTTTTGTCAGTTTTAGAATAGGTACAATTGTTGTGTTTGAAGCGACTAAACCTTAAGTCTGTGTTTGTGCTTTTTGTCAATTCTAGAATACAATTATAAAACCTTCCCGTTCCATTGTTGTGTCTAAAAAGACTGATCCTCAAGTCTGTGTCTGTGCTTTTCATCAGTTTTAGAATACAATTATAAAAATTTTCAGCTCCATTGTTTTGTTCAAAAAGGCTTTAAAGCTTTGAGTCTGTGTTTGTGCTTTTTATCAGTTTTATAATACAATTATAAGACATTTCCATCCCATCGTTGCGATTTCATGCCGCGTTTTTACTCCATAATGTTCATCTGGAAATACACAAAAAATATTCATAAGCCTGTTCAAGTAGGTATATCCTATAGCGCTATTGTGAAAGCTTGAATAAACCTGTTTTAAGATGCTGCTGTTGAATGCCAAGACCTGCCGAAATGCTCATAAATAGTTGGAAAAAAGGCTTCATAAAATATAATTGCAGACTGACGCGGTGTAAATGATTCTAGTGGTAATTATGTTTTATAATTGTTGTGTCGAACACGTTGTCGCAACCAGTATAAGATTGCTAGGCAATGGAAAAAGGTGGATTGAGTCTTTTGCTCATCAATATATTCCTTGACGCTATAATAAATATATGCACAACCAAATCAAAAGCCAGCAGTTGAAATAGCCGAGGAAGTATGAATCGCTGACGTGAATATATTTCAAAATTTTCAAGAATTTTTGATAACGATTGACGTGTGATGAGAAAAAAAGCAAGTTATCCAACACAAAGTTTTCATCCCTGTCCCAAATTTTTTAGTATAAAATAGCTTTGCAAGCTCTCCAATTAAGGTGCAGGTCAAAGCTTTAGATAGTAGGTAATAATGATAAATTTTCACACTTCAAATGATAATCTTCCACCATTGGATTTGTCTCAAATCGTACACTATTTTCCGAAAAATGTATAGTTTTCTGTCTCGTGCAAATAATGAATAAAATCCGAAATTTGCAAATGAGAGATTCTTTTAAAGTCAAACTGCTTATATTTTTTAATCGAACTCACGAGTCTTATTACCTGATTGAACAAATCACAGACATGCATGCATTTTTAATAATACTATCTTCTGACATCAGGATCACTCTTATACAGGATGTTCGAGAGAGGTGGGTGATATTAGGAACACATATATTTGGGTAAATGTTATTTTGGGTATTCTTTTTGCAGCACGACAAAAAAATGGGAGCTCATCACATCTATTATATTGAACGTTTAAGTCCAGCAGAATATTATTTCAAACTCACTGATTCAAAAAATATTGAAATAAAAACTTGAAATGTCTGTGGACGTACAAGAAATCGTCGTAGAACTTTTATAACTATTAATAACGTTCAAAAAACTTTTTAAAGGTCATAAAATTCGGTGTCCAGTGAGCTTTAAATGAAAATTATAATTTATAAAGTCCTAAGGTCTTTTAGAGCTAAAAGCATACTAGTTAAGGACCTGAAACGACATGAAAGAGCTTGTTTTAGTTTACAAAGTTAATTAACCCTCCCTTATTTACCCGAAACAGATACTTGAGATAAAAAAAAGAGCAAAAGGACGTTTTATACTTTCAAACAATTTTCCCGACTGCTACGTTTGCATCATTTTCGTAATTTCGTACCTTGGTTATCCATGTTAATGCAAACTGTTAAATTATCTCCGTCTTTTTTGTTCTTTGGGGACTTCCGTCCAGTTTCTTTATTTAACCCTAATTTACAGGTCTGGGGTGGATCGCACCCCACAACCACATTCAATGTCTATAAGTTTTTTTTCTTTCAATTTTTTGGCCTGGGAGCTCGAGTACCTTCCAAGTTTAGTCTTTTCTATAGTTTTTGGCGTTTTTGGCGTTCTTAGGATTTGAGTTTTTATTTCATCACTACTTTTAGAAAAACTTTCAAGTTTACGGGCTTGGGGTAGATCGCACCCCAACTTTTTGTAAGCATTGGCTAGGTATTTGCAGATAAAATCAAGTAAAATAAAACATAGTATTGTATTGCATTTATGTCTTTATTGAATATAAAATACATAAATGGTAAGAAAAAGGTTATTTGAACATTGAAAAATAAGTAAAGTCGACAAATCGTATAAATTTCAGTCATTAGTTGGAGGTGGTAAATTAGGTAAGCAAAGCACGCAACAGATACGTTGATGGCGGCCACAGATAGGTTTATTGCATGAATCGCAAACTGTCTTCGTTTTATGGTCATCTTTTCGAGGGCATATGCTGCATCGGACCTAAAACACGAATGCTAAGATAATGAGAAACATTCCAATATTTATTAGAAAATTTGCATACCTGTTTACGTGGTAATCGTTCGTCGACCAATTGAACCGGAGGAATTCGACCAAGGATTCGAAGAGCATCAACAGCATTTTTTCCAATAAATCTGTGCATACCTGTGTGAGATCTCTCATTGAGTTCGGTTTCCATCAATTGTTCGGATAGCTCAATCAATTTATCATTCCGGAACAACTTCTTGTTGGTTGTTGGGGGATTGAAATGACGATAAATCATAACCGAAGCAAGAGCAGCGACGTCCAGTAAGTTATAAAAAACTACCATAGGCCATCTATTGGTTTTGCGAGAACAGGAATAAACCGAAGTCATTTGGTCGAAGACATCCACTCCACCTTTAGTTCGATTATAATCCAGAATCATATCAGGTGGTCCAGATGTTGATTTCTCGCAATTGTGTTGGGTGGATAAAATAAGGACCGCTTTGTTTGGTTTTGGCACATAAGAAACCAACGCCATTTTTTCAGAAAATCCAAAGATCGATGAATGCAGAGGCCGATAAACCTTGCGGTTATTTCGTTTCACTATCTGTCCATTTTCATCGAGTTCTTCTTTCACGACGAATGCCTTAGGTATATCTCTTTTGTTTTTTCTCATAGTTCCCAGCAACGTTGTTTTTTTCTCTAAAAGATTCAATGCCAAATCCACGGAAGTAAAAAAATTATCTACAGTCAAGTTTCGACCATAGTTGAGGTATGGTCCCATCAAGTGCATCACAACATCGTAACCGCGGCCGAGACCAGCTGTTCCATCTGAACTTCCAGTATAAATAGCAAATCGCAACGGATAGCTGGTTTCACTATCAGTAATCCACCAAAATTTTAGGCCATACTTCGCTGGTTTCGATGGCATGTATTGTCGAAAACGGCAACGCCCACGAAAAGCCTTCAGCTGTTCGTCGATTGTAACATTGGCCCCAGGAGTGTAAAGGGATGCCAAGTTCTTATTTACTTCATCAATAAGTATTTGAACCGGTTGTAGAATATACCTCTCAGCCGCTGCTTGTCCTCTACGAGTAATTGAATCATCAAAACGAAGGAATGTATTGATCATCTCGAATCTGGTAAAACTCATAGCCGCTCGCAGAAGCGTATGGCCTGTTACTTTATCCCATAAGGTACGCAAACGACGATGGCCATCTCGAAAAGCTCCAATGTATAAAAGAATACCAAAATATGCATCTAACTCATTAAGAGTCAAGGGCTTCCATATACGTTGACGTTCCTTGCCTTCATTCATACGAGCAAACACCTCGTTAGCCTTTTGGTTTGTACGTTCTATTATTTCTTTTTGGATTCGTCTGTTGAAAATGTGATGAAAAATATCTGAAAGTGACGAAGTTCTAACTGTAGGATTTGGTCCAATTGGACGATTCGTCCGAAAAAGGTTTGCAACTTGAACACGGGTGTTAGCTTTGACCACAGGTTCTTTGTACCATCTACGCCCTGTCCGAGCCAAAAAAAAGACATCATTGAGGTTAGGATCATGACCATCAGCAATAACACCTTCAAGTGTTTCTTCTACTGGTTCACTGGTTTCAGTGAGCAAAGCGTCAAAACTTTCTTCGTCATACATTTCATCATCATCCGGTTCCAATTCCGGTTGCGCCTCAATCTCAGCACAGTTCTCATTCGGTAGCTCTTCGTCGCCATCTAAAAACAATAAAAAATCATTAAAAAAGCAAAAAGAACATACACAAAAAAAGATATTACAATCGCTGTCTTCCACATCGCGTTCGGGAATGTAATCTGCGTCATCATCGTCACCGGCAAATGGGTCTTCGTTTTCATCATCAACGTCGGCCAATAAATATTCAACCAAATTAGCTCTCTCATTATCATCACCACGATTGAAGCGACGTAAAATATGATTTAATTCCATCTAAAAATAGGAAAAAATGTAATAAATTTATTGCAAAACTCGAAATAAACATCTACTTCACCTTTATTTGCACTTTTTGTTCACTTTCGAATAAATTTGACGTATTTTGTTCACTTTTTAGTTATTTATTTATATAAAACTATTCCGCAACAAAGCCAAGCGTGTTTCCTATTCAACAGCTCTCAATAAAATGAGATTATGCATGGAAACACGGCGCGCAGGTAGCGACAGTTAGAGTGGGGTTCGTTCCACCCCACGCCCGTAAACTTGAAAGTTTTAGTGGCCAGTAAACTAGGGTTAAAAAGAACATTACAATATGTTACTTTCTGCTGTATGCTTAGAGGTTTGACTTTTCAAACTCCATAATTTTCAGCAACTCATAATTAAATCATAAAACATTTTTGATATTGACATCAATTTTTGAACATAACCTCTATTCATACTACTGTTACACAACAATGTTTTCGTCGGTCAAGGATTATTTAACAGTATCTTAAATGTATTTAAGTATCCCCTAACATACAGAAAGCAAGCATATTCAACTTATTCCATATCCTTGCTTTGATAGGCTTTTCGGTTCAGATTTAATGTATTGAAACTGAACTGGGAAAATGGCGTAGTTGGGTTAGTGAGGTATCGTGGTATCGTACTTTTAGTACATGCATTACCTTATTCATAAAATTATCATCCTTAGTCTTGATTTGATATGTTGAACTACTATTCACTAATACCAATCGGCGTGTAAGTGGAGTAATTCTTCAGTAGCAAACAAAAAAGGAAGGTTTGTATATAATTTGGAAATTGGCTTAGTTTGTTCAATGACGTACGAAAAATAATCAAGCTTACTATAAATCGGTGGACTATGAATACCATACCACTAATTGGACATGCAACAAAACGAAAAGTATGAAGAAATGCAATAACGTAACAAAAACCGAACTTTGAAAGAATGCCATCTAATGGTATCAAGTTGGTTTGAAAACAATGAAAGAGAATGGCAAGGGACTGGATTGATACAACCTAAGAAACAAATCCTTACCATAGGAAAGAGTACCCAAATATAGGAGGCAAATTATTAGCTCAATTTCCTGGAGAAATCCTATGGCTACAAAACCAATCTCTTTTTTCAGGCTTCTACATACAATACTTATTTTTCATTCTTGCGTTAACTACTTAAGTAAGTTTAAATCACCTGAGTTCACCATCTGAAATACAACCTATATACTTGATTTCTTGTCTTCATTCAACCTCGGATCCATCAATTTTAACAGTACCCTGGTTATTATTGACCCAAATGCTCGTGAATCAAACATATCCACGATTGGTCACCAGTGAACGCATTAACGAGCAAACTTGGACAAACTTTATCTTCACTATTCTGTTGATTATCGTTGTGGGTAATTCTGCTTTCGTCAGGGCTATGTCCCATTCTGCAAGAGTGCTGGTGAGAAAAAAAATGTGAATTTTGTAAAAACATATTTCACATAGTGCTACTTAATCCCGGGACACAACGTTTGGGATACTACTGGATGGAAGAAATTTATCTAAATTTTAACACATATCTTGAAATTTCTTCCATGAGGAACTACTTGTATTTGAGATTTCATTCACGAACTGGTTAGGATAAGTGAAGTTAGATCTGTTCGATCCAATCTACTGTTCAACTCCATCATTTTCCCACGGATCCCGCATTCCCACGCAAATTTCAATCAATACATCATTCAAACTTGCAGTATCTGTCTATTGAGCGAGCTGCTGCCCAGTTATATCATATAAGTATACCATTTTGTATACTACCATCATTAACCATAATTTATGACCTAAATATAAAAGACTCGAAACCATTTTCCATTCACATAACACGTATTTCTCACACATATAACAAAATATAATGATACAATCATTTCCAAAAAATGAGATTAATTATGGCGTAGCATATTCGACCAGACGCTGGTATTATCTATTTAACAAAATGAAGATATTTGGAATCAGCGGAGGCGTTGTCTCGCCGATTTATTGTGGGCAGAGTGTTTTGCAGAAATCCAATATTGCGTCTAGAGGGCTACATCGGCGGATGCGGTCGATCATCTTATATAACTCGATATTGCGAACTACTTACACACGCCACAATCAGATGCGTCGCTAAACGGCGGAGACTAGGGTTATCATTATTTTGAGTTTTGAAAATATTCCATAATAACTAGAAAAATTAGCAGATTGTATGTTTTTTTGCCAAATGCATGTTTGCGCAAGCATTAGAGTCTTATTGTTCAAGTGAAGCTCAGTCTGTTTGCGTAAAATTTTTTGAAGCTTGTTTTTCTGTGAATGTCATTCACTTATTTTTTCCTGTATTAATTGAATCATCAAAGGGAAGCAGTTTACTTTAAATTATTGAGAGATATTATTTTTTTTGAAAAGAGAAGACTTGTCGCTTAGGAAAACCACACTATGATCCACACCCTAACCTCACTTCCTGCTCGGTAGTTGTTTCCAAGTATAATTGAGCTGAATGATTACTTCACAAACTTCCAGATTACTCTTCATAAACGCTCGTAATTATTGTACGTTGATGAAATACTTCGTTATTTTTCGTTCAATCTCCAAACTATCTCTCGATTGCTGCAAAGTCCCGGCATTTGAATAAACAAATATCAATTACAAATAAATGAAAGTATTGATGAAATTAATTCGAACAAACAAGTGAAAATGTCACATCGAATTGAAAGAAATATTTTCTGTTAGGATAACAACACCCCATTAAGTTATCATGGCAACTATTCTAAAATTATTAATATATACGTGGTCAAATTTTCAAATGCTGCTTCAAGAGAGACTGCTATATTGTCTACACACTACCCATAAGGTGAAGCTCTATGAGCGTTTTTTTTCGGAGGTGTCCTCAGTGGACCTAACATATGATTTTTACTAGTTCATTGGATCACCTACATTCGATAGCTCTTCCGGAAATGCATTTAGTCAACGCTGTCCATGACAGTAGTTGGGGCACATACTTAAACATCGTAATCCAATTCGACGGCAACCACATCGCTTATCGCAACCTATTTCACAGTTGCAAGAAATATGTTTCAGAATAGAAACTCGCTAGTGATGAAAGATTGTTGATTTTTTTAAATCTTACTGCGTTCGCTGCATATTATTTCCTTGCCAAGTCCAAACTTTGTCGCATTATTGATCTGACCAATGATCTAATTTGAGAATGTTAATCTGCTATTCAAAGAAGTTTCCGATCGCTGAACTTCAGATAACGCGAATGTGAATTTCTCGCTAGCATTTTCAATTTGATTTCTTGTAGATTGAGGGTTGTCGTAAACAATGTGGCTGTCGTCAAGTTGGACTACTATGTTCAAATATGCACTTCAACTATAAATAATAAATCTAGATGCTAGTGAGATATGCACCACTGAAATGGAGAGCAGTTTTAGCTTTAATGACAACATACATGCTCATGTCATTTTCCCAAACTTCATTATTTTTGTTCGAATTACCCGTGTTTCATGTAATACTGGAATGCACGTCTTTTATAGAATCCAGGAGGGTTGCAGCTGCTACAAAAACCTAAAAATAAACGTACAACTTTATACACGAAAATTCCTCAACGAACTTCGACTTCAATGTTTCACAAGTAAACGCGAAAAATGTTATCCGCAATGATGATATTCGAATCTGTTGAACTACTACAATCAAAATCATGTTCTTCACATTTCAGCTGGCTGCAAAAAGCTACCCCAAATTTAATTTCTTTCATTGGAATTCAGTGATAATTTATTGATTGATTATACTGCACATCCAGTCGAAGGCATTAAGGTCTCTGTACCTCAGACTTTCTTTGCTCTTTGCTGTACCCTTCATGTGAAGAGGCTTGTTGTAATTATCAAAGGAATGTTGTTTCTTCAAATAAATGAAGTTCCGAAGAAAAAATTCACGTTTACAATTTAAATTTCGCACCAGAACGGTTATAGCGTCCCTATGACATCACTCATCTGTAAAACTTTGAATTATTTTGTAAGATAGTAAATATCATTTAAACCACGCAAAACCCAAAAATACGGTAAAACGATATACAAAAGGTTGACGTCATACGTTTGCGATCGTTTTGGCGGATTGTCATATTTTGTATTTATATTGTTAGTGAAATAAATAAGGTGAAAATAAGTAATTGCTTTAGAATGTGTGTAATATATACGATTATTTCAGCTATTCCTAGCGACTGTCCTCATGCATATACTTTATTCTTCGCTCACACACATTCAAAAATCATCAGATAAGAGGTATGACAGTTTTATAAATCGGTTTCGTTTCCTCAACTGATATTTTTGTTATATTACAATTCTCTAAAGTAGAAAATATATGCACTGAGGAACAACAAATCCATGAACCATACCTATTCTTTATTTTGATTCCCAATACTGGAGAATTCGTGTATACTCCTTGGTGTGATATTATTTTTGGGGAAGTCCATATTACAGAAGATTTCTCGTTGCTGACTGTGACTATTTCATTCGATGATCCAAACTTGAACAAATATACTTGTGCTCCGCATTAAAAATGTATTAACGTAGTGCTGTGTGCCGAGTTTCGTTTTTTGCAAGACCATTATTTTTTTCATTGTAGCCAGTCTGGGGATAATTTCACAGCGCCTAATCGTTTATTGCTTTGTATTGAGGTAGTTTTACAAATCTTACAGTTTTTCCACGATTCAATGAATATGAAATAATTTTATCACATATTATATTATTGCACCCTCAATTTTCATAATCGGGAATCTTCAAGGGAAAGGCTTTCTCTTATTTTGAACTCCACGTTGATTAGAACTTGTGTTCAGATTTTCTTTGTACTCAAACAAGATTTTCACATCTTTCTCTTCAATTATTTTCCCTTTGTTTTTCTATTTTAGAACTTAGTAATAAATGCAAGTGCTGCAACTGAAATTAATCCAGGAACTGGTACGAACGACACAAGACAGAGGAGAAAACTGTGCAGATATGTTAACAAAAAATATAGCTTTTCATTTATCACGTTTAATGTGAAGATCTGTTTGATGCAGATCAAGGTCCCCCGGCTTCAGTAAGTCCACAACAAAGTTGAGCAATGAGCGGACCTCCTGGAATGGAATTTCAACTTCATGGCTTGTACGTCCATCTAATACATTTTGTTTTGAAAAACATGCTTTAATTTAGCATATAATTTCATGAATAAATGAAATATAGACCATTTATAGAATATATTTGGGGAATATGCAAAGACAGATTTGTGGATGTGGTTACAGTGACAAAGAGACTATTTTGGAAACCTGGAAACGAGCACTGATTATTGATAATTCTTGAATTAGGACAAAAACTGAAATAAAATGCTAAAATTCGATGGAGGATTACTACGATCGAGAAAGCTTAATCACGTATCAACAACTGACTGTCTACAGTTAAGTCCCCCATTTATTTTTTAATTATCAATCCCAAGGAGTTTTTTGTCTATAATATGGAATTGAATTGTAAAATAAATAAAGTATCTTGTTTGGGCACACTTAGAGTAGTAATAACAAGTCGTTTCAAAGTTTTTAATTGGAATTACGCCTTTTTGATGCTCTCCTGGCGATAGTTGTTGTTTATTTTGGAAATTCGTAATTAAGACAAGTAAATTAACGTTTTCTATCACAACTTTATTTACTGAACAACTCCTTCAATAAAATTCAAACAAAAATCTATATTCTTAATATTATATGAAAATGATTAAAAGTATTTTGCAGGTCTGATTTATGTTAATTTGTGGAAATATCAATTTATCCTGACATATTCTGTGGGTAGAATAACGTGTTATAATATGTAAAATAAGATATTAACTCAAATTTAAATCTAGATTCCACCCTGATGTGATTATCTGAATTCACCTCTAGTACGTATCGAGGCAAAATTGTTCGCCTGGCAACGCCGCGAATTTTAGTGGCTTCTTTCGAATTAGGTTGGTATTGCAAAAATTACTGACTAGTCTACCATACCTTTCATGGAGACTAGACACCTTGTTTTGAAACTAAGAGGAGCGATTTGAATGTAAGTTCTGCCTAGTAATTGGTCAGACCCGTTTCACATAGTTGTTGATACAACTGACAACTACATCATTTTCATCAATCCAAATTATTTATATTTATCTTCTCCATGAAACAATGAACGCTATTAATAATAATCAATTGATTGATAAAGTATCCACCTTTTATTTTCCCAGAGAAACGATGGAATTGAGGGATGAAAAAAGTATAACGAGGTTATGGAAGATCTTTTTTACTTTGAACATTTTTCCCACATTAGCTTCATATGAATCAGTCTACAGCGCCTTTGGATCCTTTTTTCATAAAAGGACACCTACAGCTACCTCTTTGGAGAATAAAATTTTATTGGTGAATGAAATGAGATTATAAAATATTTATGAAATCCATACCTCCGTTGAATTGGGATGAGAGAAAGTAGTACATAAAAACGAAATACAGAAGCTCGTAAAAACATATAATCCGACATTCCGATTAAAGATATATAGAGGGGCATTTTATTTGTGATAAGCCTTTTACAAGTCATGCTTTTATTTTGGATTGATGAGCAATAAAAGTTGAGCTACAACCATGCATTTATAAAAACGTTTTATACCTATATAAAAATTTGAAGATTCAGCAGGAAGCAGGAAGTTCCTCAATATATATGGAATTCACAACCCACTCAAGAATAGCAGTTTTGGTTGACGTGTGAATTTCACAAAGGGAATCATTTCACTAACGAGTTAATTAACGCATTTTCTGGAATTGGCACTTTATGCACTATAATGCGTTATAGCATGGTGTAATAGAGAAGAAGGTGTGCTCCCACGGGAGACGAATTTTCGTCATGTTCTGTGCACCTTCCAAAACGTCGCTATATTGCCAATCATATGTTTCATGTTTCAAATGACTGTCATATCTATAGCCTACCTAACCAAATCTTGTTGTTATCGTTCATTTTTGTAATAAATTGTGAACTCTGAACATTGGAACAATAAGTGAGTATCTTCATTGTTGAATAAAAATTTTGTCTCTTGTTTTCGTTTCAAATTCAGTTATTTATGAAGCGTTTGATTTCGCGCTATATTCTGATTGCTGACTTTTCAATATTGCGGCGTTTTGGAAGTTTTTTTTGATTGGTCGTGCGCGGTAACACACCTTTTTTTCTATTACACTGTGATTACACCATGCGTCATAGGTCATTTCCCAAAGCAACATTGCACAACAATTGTATTATGACAGCAGATGTCAGTGTTCCAAATTATTATTGTTCTACATTATTGAAATGATTTCTTCTGAAATAGATATCGCTATAGGCAGGAATAAGTGGAGAAACACTATCCACGAAGTGATGTGAGAGATATAAGGAAGAGTTTCAACTATTTTGCAAGAGGCGCCAGCAAAAAAATTGTTAGCACAGTAAGGGATGATATTGTTCTGTATATTTGTCGGAAAAAGCTCAATCCTTAGAAGCTTCAACTTCATAAAAAGTTGTCTGGCAATTGAAGGAAATGTGGACGTTACTAAATTGACAGATACCATTACATTTCTGAAACAACAAAGTGTTGGAATATCTTCTGTTTTTTTCCTTGTGGTGTTCTCATTATTCGTTTTGTTATTTGTTGAGGAAATGAATCAACATATTTTTTGTATTTTTATTTTAACGTTTCGGTTTCATTCCAGCGACTGTTATCAAGATTAATAAAGTTTCTTATAAATTTTAATTCCCATCTGACACTACGAAAAAAATCTAGTTATAGTAGCTGGAACGCTACCGAAACGTTGGAATAAAAATATGAAAATGTGGTTCAATCTCCCAACAAATAACAAAACGAGTGACAAAGTGTTGGTTACACCCCGGAAAAATCTATTTAGTGCAAATCAAGTTGCCAAATCCATCATTGAAGCACCAGATGAGAAGTCGTTATGAAATATAATAATTCGAAATCCTATATTCGAGACTAGTGATGAAATATAATACTGCTATCAAAACCTTCCATCTACACCACTTCATATAAATATTTACTGACAAGTTTCATCTGATGATGTTGCTGAACATTAGAATGACAAATTTCCAATACCGGAGGCTGGAGACGGCGTGTTATCAAAATTAGATACCGATGCAAATCGGATCTCATTTGCATATTTATACGTGTCACTAGTAAGCCATCTTTTGAATATCAGATGTAAGGCCGTAACAAACAGGATTGCTTTTTATACCATCAAGATGGGGTTATCCTTTTACATTATAAATGGATGCACTGATTTAAAGGAATATATTATGAATTGCCTCCTTTATGTTTGTTATTTTGGATCCAATTTTATATACAGGAAAGAACCGAAATATTAAATTGACGTTATGACATTTTAATTCGAATTATCCATATACGGTATGCATGTAAAGTTCCTGGAGCAGTTCTCAGGACCTAGTAGCTCCTTAAGCTCCATTATTCGGAAAATTCTTAGAATATCTGTAAACTGTGTTGACAGCAATTTTTGCAATGCCTTCATGTCGCAGTAGGGTGGAGCTATTTCGATTAGATTTTTCTTATAGCAGGTATTAGTGCTAGTTTTTGGTGGTTCTTGTTTTAATAAAGTGGCCTCAGGCTTAACATCCTTGCTCTAACCAATGATTGTTTCACCAGGGTTTATCCTTAATACTTTGTTGTTTTTGAATGGGACAACTTGTTTCAGAGGCATTGCCTTATTAAAGTCCATGTTCTAGATCAACCCATTCCCTATTTCACAGGATGTAGGTTTTCTTATGCCTTTCAAAACAATTAATTGAGTGTCTTGATCAGGAATGTTATAGAGCACAATCAACCAGATGATTTTTATTATTTTCTACAACAATAATTCAACTATTTTACTGACATTGAATCAACGAATTTTCATATCCTAGCAGACAGACCTACCTTTACAGTTACTCTCAAGCAATTATTATTGAAACGAGAATGCCAATATGCAGAGATATATCACATTGTTATCGATGAAAATGTAATTGACAAGGACTGACAAGGATTATATCGAATTACTTGACGGCTGGCGGTCGGTAAATGTAAATATTGTCTCAATTGGAGTTTCCTGTGAAACTGTCGTATTTGTTACAGCGTGTTACAAATAGATGTCGAAATATATTTCTAAATATGGTGTCCAAACAACAAAATAGCATACTTACTGAAGTCATTATCAATTATAATAGAAGATAATAGTTAAATATTATGGGAAGAGAGCTCGGTGATGAGTAGATTACATAAGATCGATATATATGGTACGGCACTGAAATCTAAGCAGATCAAATATCTTCAACACGCAGGCCATAGCGTCCAGTCAGAACAGCTGTCAAAGCCGTTAGTACAGTCATACACTGGCTTAGGCATTGATTTTTTCTTCACAGGAAATTATTTGCTTGCCCTAGCATTTCTTCAGAATGATCAGATCTCTTATTTTCGTTTTGCCTATTTCTTCCAATACCACATTCGAGCTGATACTGCCTCAAAAGGGTGTTCCAGCTCTTTTTCCAATGAGGTGACGATGCTTGGGTGGTTGTAATGTAGCTTGTGTTCGATATCCTATTATAGAAATAACATTTTCTATCTTTTAGTTGAGTTCATAACCCTTGTTTGAAAAGTAACGCACGTCGGAGATGTCGGTTCTTTCTTATCATTGAAAACTTAAATCTTATTATCTTGGCTTCTAAGTACACAGACTATAGATAAATACTGTCAATACTGTGATGGACGAGAATCACTACTATAACAATTTACTGTTTGGACCCCTACTCATATTACTATGATAAATGGATTTTTAACTGTTCACTTAATAAGTATCTTAAAATTTCCATAACTTTTTCATTGAATTGAAGAATTCATTAGAAACAGTTTCATTGATGTCAGTACTTAAGATTTTGTGGTCGCTATATTAAATGCCTGCTGTAATTGTGGTTACCTTTAGATTGAATTTGACCGATTGGTTAAATATTGAGGCTCGCGACTTTTTAAGCAAATGAATAAATAGACTATGACATTGCTCATGATGGCATCAGATGAAACGTTTGCCAACTCTACTTGTATGCTCATTGTCCGGAGATTGCGGTAACTTCAACTGGTATCTGGACAATTGCATTGCAATTTTTTCATTTGAATTATCAAAATTGAAATCGAATTCCCGCTAATCTGCCGTATATTTCTAATTTTATCCATTTCGTCAGGCTTGTATGTCATCAGAAGTTACCCAACGATAAAAAAAATGTAGAAATTGTTTTATCACTTCAAATTATTCAGAAAATTAGTTAGCCCCCTACAAGTTTAAAGCAACAACTCGTTCGTCAGTCAACAAAAAGTTGTTCGTGAAGTTTTAAACTTCGCCAACTGCTGCAGTTCTGTACACTGAAATAAAAATACTCACATCCTTCCTGGTAATAAATTAATTTCAGTTTTGCAAAGTTCGGTCGCAGATCGATCCTTTGTTTCATCGTTTCGTTTTCTTTTCTACTGTAAGACATTCTATGAATAAATAGCCCTTCGAGATGACACGCCCAAATAATTCAATTTTGTAAAGAGTTTCAGGCTCCAATTATACTTTCAAGAAGCATACCATCGGGATCAAAAGCAGCAGAAAAATCAGACTTCCAGTATCTTCCAAGCTGTTATTCAAGCTATGGAAGGATGTGCAGAATTCTATTTGGATAGGAACTACTGTAGACAGAGCATCGCGATTTCACTAGATAGTCAAAGTACCATCAAGACGCTGACCTTTTATTGTATCAAACCGTACAACGACCACTTCCTCCACCGTTCGACGGGACTGGTCTTCAGGGTGGAACTGAAAAGAGAAGAAGAAAACAACAAAGCATTTATCTACGAATGGCTTACAGGATTGGAAGCTATGTCTCAGTAGGAAATAACTAAGAGTTCCCAGTGATTTTTCACATGTTATTGTAGACTCAATTGCAAGAATGTTGCTTTGGACAGAAAAAAGGGGAAACGGAAACAAGCCAGCACTTGCTGACAGAACGCGACTCTTCACACTGGATATCTCCAAAACTAACATCTCACTTAATACATTCAAAACATTCGATAATCACCAGGGAACAGTAAATATACGACTAAATATTTGATTGGATCCACTAAAGATAATCCTGAAGAAGTCTAAGCTTGTTGCCAAGAAAAACATTCTGGTTGATTTCTCTTGGCATTTTTGTGGCCCTCTTCTCTCATTTTCCCCTATCTCTCCACAATCTAAAGCTCACATAACTATTTCCCAATTAGATGTCGGAGATAATAGCTTAATACTATTATTACGTCTTACAAATTTGAAAGTTACGAGCAGACCGTTCGCTAAGAAGCAGCAACTACTTCCCTGGCTATATGCCATGAAGGGTATTGAATTACACTTCCACGTTAAACGTATAGCTGCAAGATATAACCAAAGACTCTGATTTGTAGCTGGAAGAGACAACATCACTCTTGTAGACAGGCTTGGGCGTATATGCGCCTCATCAGTACAAGGTAGATACACCAGCCCCGTTTCACCAGTAGTGTACTTTATTAATTGTTATAGAAAAAGCATGCATATTAAAAATACTTATACAAAGACCAGATAATACTCGTCAAGAGATTGTCAAAGAGTCATAGTTACTATAATTATATTTCTAAACGTGCTGCTAACTATATTTATTCCTACATCAATTTTTTCTCCGCAATTGATCGCTTTCTTGTTTGCGTTTGGTTGGAGCTGATGGTGGTATCAAAAATATATGTTTTCAATATTCACATAACGTTAAATGAATGAATATAATTTTATATGGACACATTTTTCAATTACACATTGTTTTTATTTGTTTCATATCCAAAAATATATTTGAAATTCCATGCTTAGCGCAATATTTCACTTCATTTATTCGTTAAACAAGGAAATATTTTACAACTGAATGAATCTACACAATCCACTGGCTTCATACAAATAAAAGATCCGAACGAATATTTTTCCTGTTATAAGGAAAACTCCAGTAAACATACGATTCATATCGCTCGAAATCATATGCAAATGAAAATATTTCTGGTTCCTAAAAATCAACTACCTGAACATATTCGACCATATTTTTTGGAAGAGTATATTATTTAAGTAGGTTTATTTTCGTTTATCTAGGGTC
>CAJUYI010004158.1:0-17784 GCA_910591695.1 Galerucella pusilla
GCTACAATTACTTTGTCGTGTGCGTGAATACGTTGACTGCTTGTTTATCTTGTTCAGCCACCGTCTAAGAAGTGAGGTTAAGTTGGAAATGTTCATTGAATGCGAAACATAAAATTCTGTACTTATCGTGGAATAAAAATAATAAATTAGAGGTCTTGAAAAAAACCGATTTTATAGAATTTATCTGAATGCAAATGATGGAACAATTTGAACAAAACTCGATGTATAAAAATAATGACAGTTGTCATAATAGGTCAAAATCAATTCTTATGAATACAACCGATTAATTGTTTTTGGTGCTATCTCTTTTCAACATTTGGGAGTAATAATTAGAGTTACAGAAGAACGTATGTCATTGCTTGAAAGACAAGTGTACGTATATTGTATGATGTGTTTTCACTGTCAGTAGAAAAGGATGAGGTATATAAAGTTTGTGTTTACTACTGTTCATTGTTAGTGACGTCAGGGTAAAGGTCAATTTTTTCTACTGTAGTTTCGTTGAAAGTGTTCCTTTAAAAACTTCACTAAGAATTTGTATTGAATACCTGCAATAAATGGATCCTTCTACTTCGAGTACCAGCTCCTCGCTTAGTCCGGTAAAACAATATAAATGGTGAACTTATAGGACATTTAGGACCGTCAAAAATCAAATACATACATATTATATCTATAATTTCTCAAGCAATTGGTAATATTATTACTTTTATATTAAGATGGTATTGAATGCTCATCATTTTCCTTATAGGAGTAGTAGAGTCAACGGTTCATGAGGTAGAGGAGCAAAATATAGTGCAGCAAATATAAGTGGAATACCAAGACTTTTGGAAAATTGTGATAAGTGAATTAAAAATGCTGTTCGAAGAGCAAAAATAATAAAAAAATTTTTGGTCCCTATCTGACACAACGAAAAAATATGACGAAATAAAAAATAAAAAACATTATTGTGGTTTGATTCCCAAAAGAATAAGAAAAAAGAATAAGTAATGCCACAAGGAAGATAGCAAAAATGAGTTATCTATATTGGATAAAATTTTGCAAGCTTTGAAACAAATTAGATTCAACTGAGTAATCCTTTTAATAAATATTTGTTTATTAAATGTATTTTTACATATTTGGAAAAAATGGTCAAAAGTCTAGGAAGGTTATAAGATATCGAGGGTTTAAAAAGTTTATGAAAGAATGGGTTTTGTTAAAGTATAGTGAAAATTATAAAATAATTTAAAAAACTAACTCATTGACTTCCTTTTTATTGCATTCAGTTAATTGCCAATTAAAAACAGCTATATTAGAGTGATGTGTATGTTATAATTTATACTAAACAGGACAGTTTTACATGTGACAGAATACTCCTCTGTTTAACATCTAAATAATCTACTAGACAGACGGGAAATCGACTTATGACTATGCGTGGCTGATTTCTTCATCAATCAAGGCATATTTGATAAATTTGGAACACGACTGTTGACTACTTTTTCGGTACACACCCTTTAGTAACTAATCTGGTAACTTTTAGTGGTGTGAGTAAGGCTCTTCAAATTACTCCTCCTGTTATTAAATGGACTATAATAGCATAAAGTATATATAGGTATATTACTGTTGTACAAAATTAGTAATAAACTATTGTAAACAAAAATTAATAAGTTTAAACATGTATTTAGTCATTAAGTATTTTTGATCTGGTGCTGGACATTTTATTTTAAAAAACTGACGCAAAAGATTCAAACTGTCATAAATCGCACGAATCTCTTAGAAGCTGTCATACATTCTACATAAAATATTGGGTCTGCCTACTTGGATATTGAAAAATCTAGATTTCTATTGGTCAATTTTTAGTTCCATAATGAAAACCAGTGTTATAATGAGTATATATATATCATCATTATGAAACTGAAAATTGGCATTTAATCAACAACTTGTAGTATAGGAGTAGACAATCTTTTAAATAATGCATTACAACACCCACATTTCCACCCACAAATTTTAGCGCTGACGCCATCATGCTCACATAGATGACGTCAAAAATAAAAAGGTATCCTGTTTAATAATAAAAATCGACTGGTTTCAGGATTTTTCCTTGAAGACGAAATAACGAGTTTGTTTTTTTCATTTGCATCTTATTGTATATGAATCAAATAGTCTTACCTTTACCACATGTTACGCACTGGAACTTCCTTTCGTCAGTATGCGTTGGCAGATGTCTCATTAAAGTATATTGATGTGTAAACACCTTTTGACCTAAAAGAATGAATGTAATTTAAAAAAGATACCAGCATCTCCCAAAAGCTAGCTTATTCAAAGCGTCCCATTTATTCGTACCGAAACCACGAGTTTCGAATGATTCTGATGATTTTGCTAGTAGCAAATTACAGCGATAATGTTTTAACGTTGTTTGATTGGATCTTCGTTTGAATGAATGCCAATGAATGAGTCAGAAAGTTAGCCATTGACTTGGTTGTCAAGGTAACGCAGATTTTTGTTTCAATATAAACATTTCAAATTCAGCACCATCGCCATTTGTGAAGTATCACTCATATTATTTAGTTTAAAAAATAATCACACCGAATTATACTTTGGCGAGTTTATCTGAAACCGTGAAAGGAATGCAGTCAAAAATATTCGACATTGCCACGTTTAACTATGAAAAAACTGAAGTAATAACTATGTAGTGATAATAATTATAAATGGGTCTTTTTATTATTAACAATATTAAAGAAATGATTGAACGTTAATCATATAATATGCTTGTTTCCTTGGATTTATTCTATTGCCTAACATTATTTTTTCAATTTATGAATATTAAAAGATGAACACTTTTCCAAATTTGTTATGAGCTCCTGGCAGCGTTGTACAAAAACCATAATTACTACCACACCCTCCGAATTACATAATTGGTGATTTTTATCGAAAGCTGACTTCTTATTGGCAAGCGCGTACGTGTGATCTTCCCTCTCACTCATTCGTCAATTGACTGATATTGATTTATCCACTGGCGTTGGTATTGTCAGTGACCTTTGTAATTTCAGTTTTACTTGGTAAAATAGGTACCGTACGCCATTTGTACGTTTGACAGATATGCACCATGTTTTTCCTCGCCTCTTACCGATGCCGCATAGCTTCAGATAAACTTGCCAAACTTTATACATTCGTGGTAATAATTTTTTTTTAATAATTTCAACTAGATTGGCACTCGTCTTTGTTGCTATTAGAAAATCCCACTCGTGGACTTCGTTCACTCGTGAGATTTCCATAGCAACAAAGATTCGTGCACCTAGTTAGAATTATCAAAAAATTACCACCACTTGTGTAATTACTGTTGAAAATCGATAGTATTCACCTAGTTTGAAGATTAGGAAAGATGTACGAGGTACCAGGGTTATAAATGTCTTCACCACCGTGGTGAATATATAATTTTTCCCACTACTAAAATTTAAGACAAAAATTAAAAATAATTGACGGAACTTCTTTATTGTTGTTATTATAATTTAAACACATAACAATAAAATATCATTATTGACATTTTCCCTCCAGATTATAATCACCAATATTAAGTGCATCAAATTAACGAAACCAATTATATGACCACATCCAAAAATTTTAAAAAGCGTGGGTTATGTTTTACTGTGAGCACAAGAGCAGCTGAAGAAAAAACAAATTACAGCGACAGTGCATTAATAACACATCTTGAGTGTAAGAGTTCTACTTGGATACAAAGTGAGCGTTCATAAAACATTTAATATATTCTTCACACTCTACACCGCAGCTTTCACAAACGCACCACGAGAAGCGTTTACCCCATCGTCTGACTGAAAGGTACACTGTCTGTTTTCGCCCCCCACCTAATCAATAGATTATGAACGCACTCCTCTTATCATCAGTTATTTTTGGTTGAGCAAGAATTTTAAACGAATGGCATATTTATTCAAATAATTTTATCTTGATAGGTAATTTCAAACAACAAATATGTTAAAGACAATCTCTTGGGTATACAAAAGTATATTGTACAAGTTTTTGTTGCACTTCTATCCCTCGATTCTCAAAATATTTGAATTTTTCCATTATTGACCTAGGTTGATAATAGAAAAAATTATTGACCTGACCATAGATAACAATATACCTAACCTGACAACTGCAGACCAACGTTTTAGGACGTTTATCGTGAGTTTGTCCAGTTTTTGTTTTTAAAAATTGTTTTGCTGATTTGTGTGTGCGTGTGTGTGTGAGTTGAGTATTCGTAGTTCGTTTTTATTGTTTATATAGGGACTTTAACACTTTAAGAGGCAATGTCGAGAATATGTATTGTGGAAGTCTGTAATGTAAGGTGCAGATTAATCTTCATAAAAAAACATGTTTCAATAAATAAAAAGTGACAGAAGTAGTTATTCTTCCATGCAACTGAACTTCCCAGCATTTTTGTTGAATTCCAACATGATTTTTCTTAATGTTTGTCATTGAAATATGTAAAAAACGATTCATTTATTGTATAATTTTTTAATTAAAATAGTTATTTATGTACCAAGGGTATGAATGGATGTTTATTCCCTGAGGGCGACGTCTTACGAAGCCGAGTGCCTTTGGCCCGAGGGTTTGTAAGTCGCCCGAGGGTATACACATCTGTTTATGCCTGCGGTACATACAAACTTTTATGTCATACTAGTTTCCAATCTCAATACAAATCAGTGTTTTAAAAAATGTTGACAAACGTAAATGTCATAATATCACAATAAATTTCATATGTGTCAAAGTTAGAAGCCACAATTAAGGAAGATTTTGGAATTCCTGACGATATTATTGAAAAAGCAAAGAAAGTAACTGTAAATCTGTTGCCAAAAAAGTTTAAAGAAGCTTACGACATGGTTATTAAATAAGTTGAACAAAAAATTATTTCTCTTTATGCCCGCACGGGCCATACGACATTAGATAGTTGGTGACTAAGCAATAAAAACACAATAATGAGCTAGTATGACATAAAAAATATATAAACTTGATGATTATTGTTTTATTTCTCCTACTTCAGGCATTATATGGTCCATTTTTTGACATTTCATTTAATTCTACTGGACTTGATTGATTGTTATTGTAATATCAATCTAATGTTGAGTAACTTTAAATGAATTATCAAAAATTGGACCATAAATGTCATTTTGTAATAAAATTGAGATTACAGTAATTTTGAATATGCCGCCAAAAACTGTAAAATTGCAGGAATCTTCTCTCTCGGTTGTAAGCGAAGTTCACAGCCAACTGATTTGTGTTAAAGGAACTGACAGGACTCTCAAGGTGGCGCCAACCATACAAATAAAGGGTGCCACGAGCCAGTTTCCCATCTATAAGTATTTTTTTATCTATGGATTAGACTATTTTCTGCAAAGTTTTTGACGAATCATTTTCAAAGCAGGTGAGTGGGTAGGTACTATCGATTTTTTTGCAAAATCAGTCAAAAACTCATCGTTTCATATAGTTTACCGGATCTAGGAGATGATGAAGAAACTAAGAATATGTGTCTTACTTCTTTCGTTAACTAACAATAGACTCATAAGACTAGAATTTGAAAATTGTTCAGGTATTGTTCATAATTATAACAACAATTTTCAAATCTTGGGCGCGTTCAATTTGAACGTCGAACGACGTCGGACACGCCGAATATCGTTGACTTTCGACGTCGAGTGAAATTAGCCAGCGTTCAGTTTGACAAAGATAAACGTCGGGCGACTTGCCATCACGTCCACCCCGAGCACATGGACGAAAGTTGCCGGACTTACGCGTTGAGAATGTTGCCAATCAGCTGTTTATAAATAACAATTTACAAGATTAATTGAAATTAATTCGATGGTAAAATTATTCCGAATTTATATATTTCCCAATAATTTGACCTGAATATTAAGTAAATATGCCCAAATTGAAATTGGAAGACGTTGAAAATAATACCGAGTGTATAATGAATTTAAATGATGAAGACTTTCAACGAGCCCTAACTGGTAAATTAATAATAATCAACCCTTAATTCCTCACTACCTACGTCAGTATGAAAAATCAATGTATAATAATAATAGTGGGGTTATGTCAACATCAACAAACAACAAAAAAGCGTTCAGTGCGTTCAGTTAAACGACCGCCCGACGACATCATTTATCCGGTAAGTTACCTTGTCGGGCGTTTAAAAGTGAACGCAGCCCTTAAATTTAGGGGCATTCGTTTATATTCAAATATCAATCTATCATCTCCAAAGTTTTTCGTTCCAACTCCTGGAACACCCCAGATAGCACCCTTTCGGGTCCGGTGTACAATACGAAGAATTTTTGACTGATTTTGGGAAAAATCAATAGTACTCACCTATTTTGAAGATTAACCGTCAAAAAATTTGCGGGTTATACACAATTTACAGTAAAAGATCCAACAAAATTTTTTTTTATCATTTCACCTGCCTCTTTTTGGTCTGATATTTGAAAACAGTATCGCACTGTACAGGAAAGTGATCAACAAGTCAGTGTATTCTCGGTAAATATGAAAAAATTCAGTTAGATTCTTCATAACCTTTTCAAAATATCATTTAAATTTCCAATTTAGAAATACATAATATTTGACATGAAACCAAATTGTATGTAAATATTTTCAATGACAATCTTTCCGTGAAACGTAATGCGTAACCAAAACCATAAATGTAGATTTGTATTATCTGAAATTCATTTTTAATCTTCCAATGTAAATCAGATTATATAAATTCTCAGGACATTATAAAAAATAAAATTGTTTATACATTCAATTTTTAAATAAAAATAAAGTTTGGGAATCTTCATTTTATTTTATACTTTATGATAAACCATGAAACCAAAACTTGAAAATGTACAGGGTGGTCCTTAAGTAATTGTACATAGAAGTACAGTACAATCTTCACTTCAAAATTTTGCGATTTAAATCAACTATAGCCTCAATGAAATGTTGATATTAAAAGAGATACAGGGTGTTAACCATGAAATTTTAATTTTTGATTTTTTGACGTATATGCACAAAAATTTGAGGTTGAGGGTTTTTTTGATAAGAGAAATCATAATTTTGTACGATATATTTTGTAGAGGGCGCCACATAGGCCACGTATGAGGCATAAATGTACCCAAAACTTTTTTGCATTTGAATTAGCGCTACTTTTCTGAAAAATAATTAAAGCCACATAATTATAACAAATAAAAGGTATATCTGTTAGTATCCCCAAACCTTAACGGTTTTAGTGATAATCACATTTTAGTGTATTTTAACTACATGATTACTATTTACCTAATGAAATTACGTACGAAAAATGCAGTTGTGTGTACTATAATTATTATCTTTAAATATTAAAAGTATACCATACATATTTTTCATGTTATCTGCTACTATACCCTAAAAATGTTCATCTTAATAGGTAGGTACTAAAAAAAATAATCATTATAAAAGTGGTAATTTAAATATTATCATGAGGAAACTATCTGGAATGTTATTATAATTAATTATTAAGAATACACGTTCTTGATCACTTTCCTGTACATTTAAACTGTTGTTTGTATAAAATATCTAGTCCAAACGTAATAGTTCAAATGTTGAATAAAAAATGATTTTTCTGTAAATTGTGTATAACCTGGAAAATTGTCGACGGATAATCTTCGATTTTCGCAAAATCGGTCAAAAACTTGTGTCTCCGTATGAGCCCAAAAAAATAATATACTTACAAATACCACATTCCCATATCTTCACGTGTTTTCCGTCTTGTAGCTTATACCGAACATAATGTAAAGTACTATTATCTTCAGGAAGTTGATTCTGTAGAAATTGCATATTCGGCGATACATTTTCTTTGACGGTATTTATGCCGTTCGGCAAAAAATTGTTCGTGGCTTCTGGCATGTGTGTAGGTAAATCTACGTCTTCTACTAGTGGTAAATCATGTGTATTAGCAGCTAGGTTATTCGTAATATTGTCTAGATGAGCAAACAAGAAGATGTCATAATCGTCCTTTATGTCTTCTCTCTTGATAGTACTGAAATTTTTATAAAATTGAATAGAAAAATCGTACCTAGTCTTAATATTGTAGGGATACAAAAGAAAACAATAAAAAACGACCCATTAAAATTCCCAAAAAGTACCTACCTATGTGCTGAAGACTACTTTGCATTAAGTTAAATTGTGTGAAGCTCTCTGTACCTATGCAATTGCATCCGAATTCACTACTGTTACCCGCTCACCCCTATCACTAATTTAAAGAAACGAGATCCCGTAGTAAGTCTATAAATTTAATCTGCTTTTCTCAAAAACTATCCGATAGTAACACATTGTTAAACAATAACGCATTGATTGGTTAAATTTCGTTCCATCCTTTGACATTTCCATCTGTAAAAATCCATTAGTACAAAAAACTGCACAATTGAAGTACACAATTAACAACTTCGTATAATTACATTACATAAACCAGAAAAAGAGTGACGTTTTATTATTCTCTAGCATTCATTGTTCAAAATGATCTTTTTAAATAAGTAGTTAGGTACCTAATTTCCCCTAGCTTTAGTGTCGTGTCGTGTGCACTTTTCGTTGACCAGCCAGCAGTATAATGCCTATTCGATTTTCCCTAAATGCATGCAGTTATTATAACTCACCTTTCGTTTGGCATATCCTGAAAACCTTGAAAATTTATCTCACCCGGTTCTACATATTCTTGATTTTCCATTTTAAATACTAAACAGATTCTCAACTTTCGAAATTTTATAAATAAAATAACATTTGGCTTTATAACACTTGTTAAAATACCGTGGTGGCTAAGTTATTAAATTGTTTTGAGACGAAAACAAAAAATGCACTAAAAAGTTAATCAAAAGAAACAAAGCAAAAGCCTTTTTTCGATTTTGTTTAAATTGAGAAAATTGAAATTTGTATGACTTATGCCGACATCGAACTTGGAAACGTCAAATCAGAAACAAAGCAGCTTGATTTTAAAACTGTTAGATGGTTTTACTGAACCGTTGAACGATTTATCATACTAATATTCTAAACTT
This sequence comes from Galerucella pusilla, assembly GCA_910591695.1. Classification (NCBI taxonomy): domain Eukaryota; kingdom Metazoa; phylum Arthropoda; class Insecta; order Coleoptera; family Chrysomelidae; genus Galerucella; species Galerucella pusilla. Next base: position 9,018 of record CAJUYI010004158.1, read on the forward strand.
GAGTAACAAAATTAGTTTTAAGGTATTTACTTACTTACTCATTAAGATGGAAATAAATTAATACAATAAACAAGCCCACATTATACGTAAAACAATAATTATACCACGAAATTTTCCTCAACTACAAAGTTTGAACCAAAATGGAATAATCACAGACCAAATACGGAATAATATTCACTAGTGCCATCTAGCGCATATAACTGTCATGTCAAATAGAATATAGCAGGAAGCAATACGTGAGGGCAAATGTCCGAATTTCAAGTGAATACTCTACTTGCAAACAGATGACACTGGTGAATTATTCAGCTGTTCCAGATATAATGAACTGATTTTCCTTTCAAATTTTAATATAATTGTGAATATTTCCGGCTATATTTATTAAATTATAAGTATATTCCAATTATTGCTTTTATAATATGTCTCCTACTAGTTATGCAACCGGTATTAACTCAAGCTCTGTCTTTAGCAATTGACATAAAATGAACGTTTGTTAATGGTGAAATGTGAAAATTGAATCTATAGTTTGTGTAGTACCTATCTATAGTTTAGTTTTTAACTTGACCTAAGTTCTCAAGTACATACATATTAGTTATACATTTTTGACCGATACGCTACTGAATTTTAAATATGGTTCTTGTAATAATTAGCCTGCGATTATTTCCAAGATTTAAATGAACCGTAATAGTTGGTTTTCCCTTAAATCTTGTAAACACATGTGATGAAAGGTTATTCAGCTGATATAGAATCATAACTCAGATTGAACGATGTTATTGTTAGTGTACAGGGTGTACATAATATGATTATGGACAAATTGAACTAGCTAATAACTTGGAAAGTGAGTAAGGAAAAATGGATCAAATTTATTTGAATGTGAAAAAACTGAATTTTTTGTTGATTGTCTTGGGGACATCGTACCTACAATAAGAAATTAACGTTATTTTTCTTTATTACTCCGCCGTCTATGTTTATTATATATAAATATTCAACAAATAAAGGAACAAGGCAAGTCAAGACGATTAATTTTTTCAATAGTCACAATCTGGAATTCACAGCAACAACATGATATATTATTATGTGTTACTTTGTTTTTTTTGTTTTGTGTCTGTGAAGGCTCAATTTGAGGTACCAGAAGCAACTGTAGAAGTGTCTCAACCTAGAGGATTCAAAGTGTCTATTCCAGGTACCTACGATAATATATTATAGTGGAATTGGTGTTTTTATATACAGTGTTAGTGAAAAGCGTTTGTATGTTACAAAAGGTGATTACCTATATTAAGAAAGTAAAAATAAACAGTTGTAAAATTCTATAGTATTTATACAATTGTAGTATGATAGTAGTAGTAAATGTAGGTAGTACAATATAATTGTACAATAGTATAGTAGTAATAGTCAGGTCCGTAGCCAGGAGGGGACTAAAAATAATATGGTGCCAAAAGGTGCAAAATAATAGATGAAAACTTTTCAAAATAATAGTATTAAGTTTAATAATGTTTTCTAGATGTGGACGGTATACGTTTATTCGCTTTCCATGGGAAAATTAACGAAGATTTTGACGGATTGGAAGCAGGAACATTTGCGAGAGACATATTAAAAGCAAAAAATGGACAATGGTCATTTGTTGATAGAGAAACTAAACTTAAATCGGGTGATACAGTATATTATTGGCTGTACGTGGATTACTTTGATGGAATAAGAGTTCTTGGTTATAGAAGGTTCGGCGAATATAAAGTTCCAGGTATGAAATTAATACAATATATCAAACTGTACCCAAGCAGCAATATTTTTACTTCCGACATGATGTTTACTTAAATCAACGTTGGCTTTTGGTATTATTTATTGTTCTCATGTTCACAATGCCATTTCATAACTTAATCTGACGTTGGAAACTTCGAAGTTAGCCGGGCCAATGACTACACTCGACTTTAGTAAATCGAACGTTTAAATTAGTTGGATAGACAACGTTCATTTTTGCCTTTGGGTATAGTGGACGTAATATTTTTAATGCCGCTATCTAATCGTATATCCCCTTTAAGTTATATTGCGAACTATGACGGTATCGTATCGAATAACAGTCGAACAAAGAGCCGACAACTTCAAGTTCGCATAATATCTATTACGGAAAGTATACCTTTGGACTAATCTGGTACACGATGACGTCCCAAAAACGTTTAGAACCGGATGCTACAGTTTTGGTCATGAAAATATGGCTAAAGGTTTCTATTTCTAACACAAACCAACTGTGATTTCTATTATTCGACCTATGGGCGGACGTTTAAAAGTAGTTCAAATATGAGCACAGTCCATTAATATCATTTTTAAATGCCAATAGCACAATTTGTACTAAAGGTCATTTCAGATTAGACAATTTTTCGTGCAATATTTAGTTTTGTAACAATATTTGGAATAGGTTTCTTGTGAATTATTGGCCAACTGTTTTAAGCTATTTTAAGACTATTCCAATTTATTGAACAATATTTAGTTCAAGATTCTGCGAAGTGATTTGATTTGATTTGATGATAAAATAAATATAACCTTTTCAAAAATTTCGTTAGTTATAGAACCGGAAAATTTGAAATCGGTATTTATGTACGGCTGCTCATGTCACTAAGCGATTATTAACTTTGAAGCAGAGAAGAAGGAGTGTTTTACATTGTACAAACAAGCATGTTTTGAGATTTCCTCAATTAACATTCGTTTATTCCAAGACATATTTTTCAACCACTCTAATACATAACCACAGATTATCAAGATCAATGACATTTTCATAGAACATTTTCATCGTGAAACAGAAACACAAACAATAAATCAAATTAGGTGCTTTCGATTGTTCACTTTTGGCTACTAGTAGCAGCTCGTAGTGACTGAATTCCGATCGTTTATTACCGGGCGTGACGCCTAGTCTTACCTTCCTCTTGCCCCTCAAGCACATACCGAAAAGTATGAGCTTCAAGCCACTGACATTGAATATTTGACGTTTGTCCGGTTTGACGTTTATTTAAAGGTTAAGATTGTGCCGATTACGATTTAAACCTTACTAAAAATATCTAAATATGCAAAATTATATCATCAACAACATTACAATTGAAAACTGTTCTCCTAACAACACAGGAAATTCAATGGCATTGGTAGATGACAAGCGGTTTTGAGGATCCTAAAAAATCGTGTTCGTTTTGCTTAAAAGTCGTGACAACGCACAAGTGCTTGAAGCCCAAATAAACGCAAAATTGTTGAGAGAATAGAACCTGAACCCGAACCTGAACCTGAACCTGAACAATTTGACAGGGTAGACAATTTTTAATCTTAGACTTAACAATTTGAATTGTTCCAAAACTTGAACTAAATATTGCACTAAAATGACCTTTACTGTGAAGAAAGTACACCTCCATTTCGTTTAATCCTCTAATAAATGATACTTCAAAAACATGATCCATTCTCAGGTTAGGATGGTGTTTTAGGATATTAGGAAAGGTCGTCTTTTCGTCGCAATAGGCACGGTAAAAGAATACACCGACAGACAAGAAGCGTAACTTTGTAAAAAACGAATCTGCGGAAGCCAACGAGGTAAAAAATAAAGAGGAGACAGCATAACAGTATAAAGAATCATCGATGAAAGTGGCTTCTGAATATGGCCGACTTTCGTAAACAAACCAGAGGCGTACATTAAATTATTCAATTAAAGAGGAAACACAAAACTCTCATATGCACCTTTTTAAGGTGGTACTTTTTGTTGTTAGAGAATTGATACCATATTTTGGTACATTCAAAAATTTTATAACACTATTGTACCACTCAATAGGGTCAATTCTATAAGAAGTGGTTGAAAATTAACAGTACACCGTTATATTTGACAAAGTTTCCGCTATTATGAATGTTTTAATCTATAATAGTCAAGATTATGATTCAAATTTCAACATGTATGGTATCCAATAAAGAGTTTTCCGTTAATAATACTTTTAAAAGCTTAATATGCATACAGACTAGCAAAAATGGGTTAGCAGATTGTCTTATTTTTAACTGTGCGTTAAAACTTAGCATTTGCTTACAGAATTGCTCCTAATATCAACTTCCCTCCTTTTTCTTTTAACTCGTTGAGGGGAGCACATGTAGGCCTCTTTCTTATGGACTTTACACAGACCCAAATTAGACTAAAGTTTGCTTTTAGTCTGAAATTATTTTTACAAACGATCTATACGACGGGTATATTGTCAACAAAAAAAAGCAAAAATAGCTACTGATGGATAAATACCTAGGTGTACAATACATTTGATAAAACAAAACTTTATGATAAAATACTTTTTTTTTATTGGTGAACCATTTTACCTATTTAAAGTACTCCTCAGCGTGTTTAAATTGAACTTTCAAAAACGCGCGTGTTTTAATGTTACCGTGGCATAACATCAACAACTCGAGAAACGAAGTCTAAATCTATAGTCTAAATCATGTCTAAATGACAATTTTTTTATTATTGATCTGACAAAAGTTGTTTGTAACGTCAAAACTTTTCTTCGAACAATATTTAACAATGTCAAATTTATAAATTAAAATAGGAAGTGCCGTTGGTATTGTTTGAAATATTAATATTTCGATTTTTCAAATCTCAGGAAATGGTATTTAAATTAATACTATTAACATTCACAGAACCCAATAAGGTTGAACTTCCATCAAAATACAAATTAAATATGTTTTTCTCATTTCCATGACAACGCAAGGTATACATCATATTCATCACGAATTCAACCATTTGACATTTAGTTCTTATTGGAACTTTAGTTCTTTATGCCAGGTTATGTTTGAGCGACCAGGGGTCGCGACGCAAAAGGTCTGACCGTTACGCGTTACGTTACGAATCGTTATGTTACATTTCTTCGTTATGTGCCTTGCGTGCTTGTGCCTCCTTAGTCTCTCTCTCTCTCGTTTACGAAGCAGCGATTCATAATAATAAATATGCTCCTACCCGGATTTGAACCCGGGCCGCCCGCGTACAATGCAAGCATTCTAACCACTGAACCACCGATGCTATATTGAAATTCTATGCAAAGCTGGTATTCGCAGTGCTAGTGATCTACTTGAATTTGTTCGGATAAATTTTTACTATTATTTCCATAATTTGTTTTGCGTGATTAAGGGGTCTAGCACATTTACTTTTCGAAATACAGGGTGTTGAAATTTTGAAAGCTTGAATGTTTTAATTCGATAACTTTAAAATGGATGGATAAATTGATTTGACATTTGGCAGGTTGTTTTTAAATGTAAAAGGGCATATTTTGAAAGAAATTGTAGTTTGTGCAACTAGTGTGGATATATGATGGCCATATCGCACGAGGACGAAGTTTGAACACGACGCCGTAGGCGGAGTGCTCAATCGTTCAAGTGCGATATGGACAATCCACACGAGTCGAACAGCATATTTTTTCTACGACCCACTTAAGAAAAAATCTAGAAAATAAAAATTTCTATAAACTGTAATATAACTTCAAATTAAACATTTTACAATTAAATTTTATGTTTCCACTAATTTTGTGGTAAACGTACAGTTCTTGAATGTCCAATTTGTATAATGCTACGGTTTCATTTTTTAAATATACGATGCTGTTATTAGTTGATGTTGCCAGTCGGACTCCCTCATGAATTATTTAAGAATAAAATTAACAATAAAAAAAAACTTCCTCAGGGGGAATTTAACCCGGGTCTACTGCGTGAGAGTCTGGTATGCTTACTACTCAACCACCAAAGAATATGCAAATCGTTTATCTATAACGTCAGATGTATTACATAATCTTTGCTTAAAAGGAACTAAAGTTCCTACCGTGTGTCCCGCGACACGTTCTTCCTTTTTTCCATCTATGATTTCCATTTCTGGTTGTTGTAGTAGTTATAGACCAGTATTTATAATTTCAAAGTGCACCAATAAAAAAAATAGCGTGAAGTATTCGTGGATAACTGGTCTTTAAATCACTTGCTCTATTTCGAGCACTCCGGCTTCGCCTTCGTGTTCGAAAAATCGCGCGTGTTTTAAAGACCTTAATATTCACTTATACTTTAATACATATACTATTATAGCACTTCTGAAAATTTGGAGTTGTTGGGGACTCTGTATACTATTTTTCAGTATGAATTCAGCGATTGAAAAAATAATAATTAGTGGCATAATTTATTTTTCCCCTTTTTCCTAAAAAATTCTTAGGCGCGTTAATTTTCTGGTAACTATAATAATGGCCGTGGTTTATCAGAAACCAGAACTTCGTTGAAGATTTTCGTTTTGCTTGTAACAAAATAGTAAAGGTACATTTACATTCAATTACGCGCGTGCTTAAGCTTAAAATTTGCTCGCTTGACATATATGACGTCTCCATGTATCCATTTACATTGAAAATTTCACTTCTGCTTAAGCTTGAGCGGGCTTGTTCTTCTGCTTGACAAATGCAAGCAGAAAGACAATTTCATTTAAAATTTTAAGGTTATGTTATGATCATTTTTGTCTCATTAAATTCCTTTGAAGAGGAAGAGCTTAATCACAAATAAAAAATGTTGGCACTTCATCTGCAGTATGGGGAAGAAGTTTATTGCTAAATAAATGTCTAGTACCCAAAACCTTCTTTTTGCGAATTTTCTTTCTCACACAATTTTTGGGCGGTTTTTTATGTAACGTTATTACGATAGATGCTAGATAGCATAATACTAAACTTTTAATCTTATTCTCGTCCATTATTTTGATTTTTAAAGGTATCCAACTCAAAAAATTTAGAACCAATGTAAATGATCATTATGTGAAATGTCAATTAAGCAAGAGATTAAGCACGCGCGTAATTGAATGTAAATGTACCTTTATTTTCTTCAAACGTCATATGAGTGGTTACGAATTTATTCTCGGATTTTTATCATGCTCATTCAATTCTATACTTTTCGCATGAAATTATAAGCTGAGCCGGTCTTAGGGGCTGTGTGCAAAATTAAATGCGGGAACAAGAAAAAAAAATTTATTTAGGTACTCATTATAAATGAGTATTTTTGCTTCAGCGACGTCACGAGTCTGTAAGGTTATTATTCCCTTATCGTGAAAAAGTTACGCTATCGCGGGGCCGGCCTAACAGCGGGGCCGTGTGATGTGATTATGAGCATTGGTTACTTTCCAATTACAGAGCATAATGCGACTCAGTGGCGCATAATGCCGAATTATGCTGATGCTTAATTGGAACGGGAATTAGTTTTCAAATGCACCAGCAGAGTACGCTGAGTTCAGTATTGAAAAAAATATAACCTCATTAATGTATAAATATAGAGGTATACAATAATAATTGGTTGAAAACTATTCACGGTTATTTTAAGTAATTTGGATTTTAATTATTTTATTAACCTTTTTTTATGTTTTGAGCAATTTCTTTGAATGAGCTCTAAAAGAATTATTTACTGTTTAATTGAATCATCTTATCCAGATGACAGTGATGATACTAACCATAGATAATATAGAGACATACTAACAGAGATAATAATAATAATAATAATCTGATAATATACATAAACACGTGTAACCACTTTTATTATCAAAAATTGAGATAAATTGAATTTATTGATTCGTATGACAGTCAAATGATTAAAGTCGCTGCTGCCAAAAAAAATCAGGGAAGTGGTATGAAGCAACGTACAAATCAATACTTGAAGAAATGGTGCCAAAGAAAGACTGCCACCGCAGTTTCAGAAACCGTGTTTTTGGCATACTTTCACGAAAAATCTGCTGTATTAAAGTCTCCATCAAGCTTATGGTGTACCTACCTACATAATACATGCTGAAGTACTCCCTTTTTATAGAAGAAAACAAGTATTTCCGAATATTACAGAAATCGTCGACAATAAAAAGAAAGTTGCGAATAAAATTTTATACAATATAACGACGCCAGAATTCTCCTGCAGTACTTCAAGAGTAACAGAAAGCTTGGCTAGAGATTATGGATGAGTCAGATTATTTCATACAAACTGAGAAAAAACGGTTCAACAAATTTTGTATATAATTTGTGATAATTGGATTCGGTCGAGTACATAAGACATAGAACGTCAAAGCGGACGACTCGAGTTCCTTATATTTCCCATTTAGGTGCGAATTTGGGTCGTAACGTGGTCCCTACAATTTTGGGTGTCAGAGTTGGGTTGTCTAGCCCAACGTGATACAACGATATCGCTGCTTGGGTTTGTTTTAATATACACTATGAACTTGTCACAAACTTCATTTACGTATTCTTAAAGAGAGAGTAAATTGTATTTATTTTACATTGAATCCCTCACCAAATTTGTAAAAATCTAAGTACTAGATTTATTTTATTCATTTAACTTCATTTAACTATAAGTATAAATTTCGTATTACTTTTACAACGTCTTTATTATAGAAAAAGAATACATTTGCCATTCATCCATTGTATTTTTAGACTTGGTAAATCCAGACTTTCCGCAAATTGACATTAGACAGAATCCTGATGCTTCTACCAGTAAATCAGTTTTACTTTTCGACAACTTTTCGTCATCTACACTTGAATCAGATCGATGGACAATCGAACAACAATACGCTGATGCACCTGTGAGTACCTGAAAACATTTCTTCCAAAATAAACTTCCTTCAATATTATAGTTTTTAATGGTATTTTTTATTTCCAGGATTATGAATTTGTTATGTACGTGAATCGACCGGAAACTTTAAAAATTGAGAATAATCTCTTAATAATAACACCAGTTCTTTCTGAAGATATTTTCGGTGAAGGATTTGTGACATCTTCGAATG
>CAJUYI010004159.1:0-19629 GCA_910591695.1 Galerucella pusilla
GCAACCGGTAACAAAAAAAATTTTATTCAGAGGACTACTGCACAGTTCCACTTATGCTGCCTTGTCGACATACGATGAGAGAAGACCTGCCGGTACCTTTCTCATTCTTATTTATGGACAGTTCAAAATTTTAAATTTCGCGGTAAAATACCTCTTGAATATTGATTTTTGGTCTACTAGTTTATTCCACCACAAATCATAAAGGTGAAATAATTTATTGAATATTTGAATGAAATATTTTTAGGTAAAATATATATACTATTCCACCAAAAATCAAAATTGTGAAGAAATTGCACATTTTTAATATCTGAAATGTTAACCAACAAAGTTAACGTTTAAATATCTCAAAACATGCTAGTTTGTATAATGTAAAACATTCCGTCTCCTTTGTCAATAAGTTAATATTCGCTTAGTGACATGAGCAGCCGTGCAAATTAATAAATATTTCAAATTTTCCGTTTCCATAACTAACGAAATTTTTGAAAAGGTTAGATGCTTCGCTCCACACTCTATATTCATAATTCATACTACACCAAAGCAAACATAGCCAATGCTTACTGGCCCAGGTCTATTACATAGCATTGCGCAGACTCCTGACGTCCGCTAATGTAGATGATTTCTGAATTATGGAGCTTTTATTTACATCTCAAATAAGCTTATATTATGTCAAAATTTTTGTAATAATGGGCAGAATACAAATATCCAATAAACACTTTTTTTTGGTTGAAAATTGATAGTTAATAACTAGTTATTAAACCAAGGACCGGTTAACAAAATTATTAACCGGTTAATACCGATCACTGATTTGGTTGATTGAAGGATTATTATTTTTTACATTTTCACTTGTGACAATTTAATTCATGTATAAAAAATCGCATATGTCAGTGCAATTGTCACTTTGACAGCGGCAAAAGTTAGCTTTAACTTTTACAGCGACAAATACACTAGTGGTTTTTTCACTTATTAATTTGTTTATCAATATCACTGTTCCTAGTATCAATTTCAATAACTGCGTTTTTAATAATTGTACATTAAAATAAATAGTATATTATTAAACGAGCAATTTATGATAGCCATAATTCACGATGGGTGACGTTTGCGTCACGAGCCGCAGGCGAGGGGCGCAAGTCACCCAAGTGAATTATGGCCATAAATTGCGAGTAGAATACTATACTTTGTCCACGACACTTAATTTATTTATTAATAAATAAAAGTCAGTAGCGATTTGCCATATTACTAACCTCAAAATGTTGTGGCAGCTACTTCAAATAATTAGACTTATATAGAGATGGGCGATACTGTAGAAAGTATCAATACAACGTACCGTTATAAATATATTGTTTTGAAATACTTAATATTAGAAAATATCGTTATGAAATGTATCAATACAAAAAATTACAATATTTTATAGATACGATATATGTCAGGAACAAATTTCCTGAACAAAATACACATATTTAATAGTTTATTTCATATTGTACCCCCATCTCTAGTCGGGAATTATGAACCATAATACACTACAGTGTATTATGAACCATAATTCACGACAGTTGATATATGGGTACCATATACCTTTAGTTAGGAGGTAAAATATTGACTTATTATTAGGTGGTCGTGGACAAAATGTGTTTATTTTTAATGTTTCATAAATAAAGTTTGCATTGATATGTTTCCAAATTTCTCATTCATTAAATTGTCTTTCCGAATTACACTCGAGGTTTGTATTGATATTGGGTAAATTTGTGTTGTTTAAATTCTAAACTGTTTCCTTTAGCAATTTGACTCGAATAATAGAACACAGTTTCTCATTAAACAACCCGAATTTACCCGATAAAATACAAATCACTTGTGCAATTATAAGTGACTATCTTATGATGGTTAAGTTCCATGTCAAAATTCATTAAATCTGCTTTTTTTTTGTTCAAATGTTTGTAACGGCAAAAAAAAACTTTGATATGACAAGGAAGCGCTGTCAGAAACTCCTCCCCACAGTCCTGGATATTTTTCGGGTAATCCTTCTTGCAGCCAGAAGACCCTCTTTAGGTATACCCTCTTTTGAATTTCACCTTCAGTCAGATCCTCTTTAGTGCTTAGCTTGAGTAGCTCCTTTTGTAATAGTACATTCTCCACTTCCGTTTCATCAAATGGATTTATGAATCATGGTATTTCCATCGACAAAATCTGATTTTCCAGTAATCATGCACGGCTATTAAATGTTGAACGTATATTTGAATATCCTCGTCATCTCTGTGACAAGTTTGAAAACTGGGAAAATTTACTATCTTCTGTAAGTTCCTTGTGGCATTACTTATTCTTTTGGGAATCAAACCACAATAATGATTGTCTAGTTGTCATATTTTTTCGTTGTGTCAGATAGGGACCAGAAATTATTTTATTAATTTTATTACTAGTTAATCTTGACAACGGTAGCTGGAACGCTACCGAAACGTCGAAATAAAAAATAAAAAACATTATTGTGGTTTGATTCCCAAAAGAATAAGAAAAAAAAATATTTTACTTTTTAAAATTTCCAAGATAAGCTGAAATTAAATACGCAACGTCTGCTTTCAAATTGATCAGGTTTTTTATTTTAAATCTGGATAAAAAAATGTACAACTGATTCAAAAAGTGACTAGAAATTAATTTTTAAATTTGGAATTAAATAATACGTAATTTTTTACAGACCAGTGCACTTAAAATTTCATCTTTTTCAAAAAAGTGGGAGGGGATATCTCTTTCCCCATTTTGGAAATACAAATAATATAAATTCACAAAATGTTACTGACTGTATTTAAAAAATACTTTGAAATTATTAATATATTTATGTGATACCTTACAGTTTATAGTAATACTTACACGCCACTGGGACTAACTACAATAGCCCCAATCCCAGGTGTAAGTATATACCGCCCTAGAAAACATTATTTCATTATAAAAGGGCTCATTGAAACTTACAATGCCCTACCACTGATCAATATTTGTCCATGCTGATAAAAACTTCGCCCCTTTCCTTTACATGATTTTAGTAAGCGTTGTCTCTTACACTACGATGGTAATAGTATATAACAACAAATACAAATAAGTCCCGGCTTTTTAACTACTACAACGTTTGCATAAACACCATGTGGAAGTGTAAGACATGTAACACATGTGCTTTTATTTTTCAGTATATCATCAAAAACCGAATAAGTTGCTGTTAACGAATATAGAAGTGAAGAAGTAAAGTGTTGATAAATGCTGGACAATAATATTAGGTAAGTTTTTAATTATATTGTTTATACCTATAGTAGTATTAAAAATGACATGGGAAAGGAAAAAGGAATAATCTCAGTACTTCAGTTATTGCAAAGTCTGTTCTGTATAGCGTACAAGATTCGTGTAAGCTGTAAGTAAGTAATGGATTTGAAATACGATGAAACAGGTCCGTACTTTACTGAGAATTTAATGAATAGATAAGCAATATGGAGGGATATTGAAAACATTCTCATTTTCCTCTCGTATAAGAACCATTTCGTATTCGTTAAAGATACACTGCTAGCTTTTCACAACAAACTAAACTAAACAATATGTGACAAAATATATAATATAATCGTTATTTGTGCAACCTGTTGCGAAAGTACAATTTTTCGTAACGATCGGATTTCTTTCAAAATAAAGCGAATTACGAAAAATAGTGTTTCCAACGTGTTTCGCACAATATTTTTACTAATTTTGAATGGGATTATTTGAATTCAGATTTAAAGTAAGTATTTGAAACGTCCCCACCAGTGTCCCTCGTAGATTTCTATAAGTTTATTTGTTACTATGGAAGCAAGTATTATTAATCAGTGGCAAAATTCATTTTTTCTACGACAACCTCGATAAATGTTCATTTTATAACCGTAACTTCAATCATAAACAAGCACATTTTGTACAGAATTTCATTTTTGCATCGGCTACTAGGCAAGTTGCTAAGCAACAAATGCGAAATGGAATATTTCGTTTTAAATCTAGGTTCACTTTAAAATCAGGACGACTGCGGCTCGTAAAAATTATGATGTCCAGCGACAAATTCATGAAATGTCAGCAGATCGTTTCTGTCAAAGTTTTAGTAGGCAACGAGTAATTTCATAGTTGTTTTCCATGAAAACATTTTTATAGGCTTCTATTTCTTCCATTAGAAAAAGCAATATAGAAAATATTTACATATTCAATTTATATTTTAATTCTGATAGAAAGCCCATTAGCGGCGAATTCGGAGTAATGAAATATTATCAGTTTATTTCTTTCAAAGTTTTGACAATGTATTAAACGTGAACAATAAGTTGTAATAGAAAAAGTATAGTATGCAATTCGCAACAGAATGGCCATTTTGCACTCGTATGAATTACAGCACTTGCCGTTGGCTCGTGCTGCATTTCATACTCGTGCAAAATGGACATCATTTTGTGCTCATTGCATAATATACTAATTCATCACCAGTTAGAAAATATTTCACTTTTCGTAACTGATTACGAAAAGTAATACGTTTCATAACGTCAACGAGTTTTATAAAGTGTCACTTTATATGTCGAAATTAGAAAAAATGTTTTTTTCGCCTACTTTACCAGAAAACCAATCATATTAACACCAAAAATAGGTTGCAAATTATTGTTTAGTATATTATAAAAGACGGGCTGCTAAAGCTAAAGATATGTAATGTAATGTTCCGCCACGCTTGCACAAGTTATAGCATTTTTGGCGGATTTCTGTATTATATGGTATAAACTTCCGCCTCAAGGCGGAATTCTAATTTTAATTTCATACTTCCTCCGGCAAACCTCTAGTCACACTGTTCAATAAAACTTTCTAACGCAAATTTTTATTTTTTTTTTAGTTTGCTGTTGTATAGACGAAGAAGTTGTATGAACTTCTGAAAATCAATTAGAATATTAGCAATATATTGATCAAACTTTTTTACCAAGAATAACAACAAACAACCAAAACTTCCCGAAAGTGAAAGGGAGAATTCTAAGGAAAGGCTGAAGAATCAAAAAAATACAGTTTGACTCACGATGCAATGTAATTCTGTAATAGTATCCGTTTTTGTTAGTTTGTTGGGATTGTTTTGTTGTTTCACGTGTGCTTGGACAGAAGGTAAGCAACATTTATTTACATTACAACAGGTTGTATTGAGGGCAATTGAAAGTATGAACAAAATAATTGTCTATCAGTAAAAATGGCCCAATTGCTGCTGTAGAAGAGATCGTCAGTGGCGGACTATTTAAAATTGTTTTAAAAAGTATCAAATTCACAAATATCTATCTTTGTATATTTTTATCATACATCCTTTGTTTTTTATTAAGACCATTTCTCTAAACTTTTTTTTCCTAAATAAGAGATTATTGAATATTACGTTAAATAAACTATAACCAGGCCCGCTCTTGCCTTGTCACCCGACTGTTGTTGAGTTTCATTTCAGGTAAAAAATGTTAAAGAAGGTCGTAAATGGTCGTTGTTAGACGATTGCCGTCAAAAACGAAGACTATATACTTTGAGACAAACCATATCAAGAAACTACTCCTCAATTTTTTATTAAAAAAAATGATAGGTATATCATTAATTATAAATTTTAGGTATAGGGTATTCTAAACCAAGTGACATTGATATTTAATATGTAAAATACGAAAAGTTAATAGTATTCAAGGTGTTACATTTAAAATAACAAAGTTGTCACTCACTTTCGATATCAGTGACATGTATGTCAAAATATGTTCCATACATTCGCCATAACTTTTTCTCGATTCCTGCCAATTCTTATACAAATCGCGTGGGTAGTATCCAGTGGTCTTGAAACAGCCTGTAGGTTTTTGTTGAATTGTAAAGTGTGCTGCCACTTCCCTTCCTAATCTACCTGTCTACCAGGCACGCATATCGCTTCACTTTTTAGTGTGGATTTATGCAGACACGATTAACAATTATCAATAAGCAATTAACGATTAACAATTATCAATTAACAATTAGTAAAACTGCCATCGTTTATGCAGACACAATTATAAATTAGGAGAAAATAGTAAGCATGCGCACAAGCCCGAGATTCTAGTTACAATAACCATATTTTCATGTCTATTTGTGCATTGGAACAATTTTGAAGGTGTATAGTAGAATTTAAGACTTTTTTTCTTTTATTAGTACAACTTGAAAATAAAAAACACACAACATAACCCTCAGTCAACCGCTTTTCTATAAAAAAAGTAAGGATCTGCGTACTAGTTGCGCACTAGATGAAAATTCGGTACAATTAATTTAAGAAGTTAAAAGTTGACCAACTTCGCAATTGTTAATCGATAAATGATAATTGTTAATTGTGTGCGTAAACGGAGTCATAGTGAAATGAGTAGTTCAACTTATAATTGATACTTGTTAATTGTTAAATGCTAATTGATAATTGTTAATCGTGTCTGCATAAATCCACACTTACTTTTGCTACACTAATTCTTTAGATAATTCAATATTATATAATATGTGTTATAAAATCTATTGAGAATAACACGATGTTTGACAGTGTATATAGAAAACATTATTTGACGGAAAAGCTCAACATTTATTATGATTGAAAATTTTATAGAAACATCCTGTAACATTTTGTTCAGAGACAAGCACTAAACATAATTTCACAACAGGAAGTTAGCAAATGAAATTACATACTATGAGGACATTGATACTGAAAAAGTGAAAAAGTCTTGGTAAAATTATATATTAATATAAAAACATCACTGTTATTGTATATTGAGCCTGTTTGTGATTCTCTTTAGTCCATTTTTTGGTATCCCATAATAATTTATAAATATATACACATTTTGTATCAATCAAAACTTGACCTAATTCTGATCTTTGAATTTTCGTGATATATTTATAGAACCAGTCATATTCTCTATCAATTAATTGACAGCTTAGGACAAAAATATAGGGTAATATTCACTTCAATGTTGTTTATTTTCGCATTATTGCCAACTTTATAACAGCTCCTAATGTTAATACAAAAAATCTACCTATATTTTGATATTCATCAGTAGACTGTAAAGGATAAAAGATGAAAGTACCTTTACTACATTCAAAAGTTATTGAAACTTTGAGTGTTGCATACAGACGTCATGGAAAGCGGTTTCTATACTCCACGAGCTGTATTAAGTGATGCTCAAAGTGCTCAATTTAAGAGTCCACGTGCTTTTTATTGTTTTCCTACAACCACTATGCAAAACACGCTTTTCTACACAAATTTTTATACGCAAAGCAGGCCTTTTCTTAATTATTTTGATAACCGTTGGAAAAGTAATGCGAAAAGTACACGCTATAGCACTTTTCCGCACCGAAATGTCAAACAAAGCTATCTATAACCTGTCAACCTTTCTTGACATTTCAACCTGATAGTGAATTTCTTATTTTGGTGTGTAAACTATTCATTTTAATTCAATTTAATTTATTTTAATTTATTAATTATGAAAACATTGACCTATTGAGCATTATTTTAGGAATTATGAACAAAGATTAATATTATCTTTTGAGTAGTCCAATTCAGACATTGGAAATACTTCTCCAGATACTATCGAAAGGGCTCAAATTGCAACCAAAAATTTGTTACCTGAGGTAAAGATTAGGCAGAATATTCTGTAATCTTTGCCTGAGGTTTCAATACAAAATTGTTAAAATTTTACAATTAATTATACATTCAATTGATTTTTCTATTTATTTTCATATTGTAAGTTCTTTCTGTTCCAAGTCTAAATAAAATAACTACTTATATAAATCAATGGATTTCTTTCATTAATAAATGTGGCTGTAGGAAAAATATTGTGTACAACTTGTACGCAAATCCTTTTTCCCTCTCAAACTTTTGCGCTCGTGGGAAAAGTGACGCTTTGCGCACTAGTTGTACAAACTACTATTTCTTCACTAATAACTTTGACAGTTTATTAAAGTGCCAATGCCAATTATAGTACCTAGATGCCTATTTTTATTCCGAAACATAATTTCAAACTATTCTTTTTTTGTTTTAGGAGAACTTAATGATCCGTGTACAGTTGTAACGGAATGCAGACATTTGGCTTATCTTTGCAGTAAAAATAGAACATGCCAATGTATATATCCTTATTACAGACCAAATAAATATTGGGATAAATGTGTTGGAAGTAAGTTAATTTCTTTAAAGATTAAGCTTTTGAAAAGCGGTTGGTAGTTTCGGTTCACCCATTGGTAAATGGATTTCAGTACTTTAATCTGTTCTGTTGTATAATCCAGTGACATCTGCTTCTTTCGAGGTGTCATTCCTACCTTGTATACTGATTTGCTGCATGCAGACGAAGACGCCAAGCGTATTTGAAAAGCCTTCCAACTTTTTCATGAACCCCAAAAGTCCATAATTCCAAATTTCTTATAAAAACAAATTTTAACTTGTAACATCTCAAATAAAATAATAGCTATTTGTGTATCAAGAGCAGAAATTAGTACTTTGCTTTGGCAGTCGAGACAGAAAGTTGCCCAGTGGAGCGCGGCAATCTGTCGAGACTACCAAAGGACTTTCTGCTCGAAATACACACAAGATTTTTTCTACGATCCCACTAAAATAAAATTAATTACCATTGTTTGTACTGAGCAGTTTCCAGATTGCAGTTTCGTGTACCTATGTATGTAGGCAACACTTATCACATTAATGTCAGATTTTCTCAATATTTCCCTATTTCTCATTAAATTATTTCGAAAAATACTGTTGGATGCTTTAAAATATTAGGAAATCAACTAAAATATTTTATTCTGCAGTTTATATTAAAATAACTACTAGCTCTCTTTTATCTATAAGTAAAATTAGTCGTGCGCCAAAGTTACTTTTTGCTTAAAAGCGCTAATAATGTCAAATTATGATAGCTCGCGAAAAACCTCAACTTTGCAGTTGCTTTTCATGGCACAAAAGACGACTTTTGATAGTGGTCGTAGAGAAAAGTTTCTTGTTGCTGTTGGAAATTTTAATAAAAACTATTCAAGCTGGCGTGAAATGACATGATCATGACATATCTTTTTTTAGTTGTCGGCCAAAGATGTTTGTACGACGATCACTGTATAGAGGGCGCTTTTTGCAAAGAACAAAAACTTTGTGAATGTAAACAGCATCTCGTGCCTAATGAAGACAATACAGGATGTTCCAGTAAGTATCATTGGAGTACAACTGATATATTTTTTTTGTTTTTTGACACTTTTTGATTTCTTTTCTTCTCAATTTCAACACAGCACTTTTTTAGTTTATTTATTATAAGTTTTTATATTTTTTAAGTGACGATCAGATGTAGATATTAAAAGAGTGTGTGTCTGCTGGGAGAACAGAAAATATGGACAAATTGTCATTAAGTTTTATATAGTTCCGATTGTTTCAGATTCCTCAAGAAGCTCCGCGACCAAATATACCATTTTACCTGTATTAGTATTAATGTACTTAAAATTATATTTATGGATAGGTTAATAAAATAAACTAAACCAAAGCTACTCCAAAATCTTCATTATTTATATCAAAGAATATACATATACTGATTAGGACTATGTGCAATCTACTTGCACAGAACTGCTGTCAACCTCTTCAAACCCAGACAGTAATGTTCCTCCTGCTTTTTTTATTTATCCAGCTGATGTTCTTCTTACAAACAAGAGGACTCGGTGAGCTCCTTACAAATTTTAATCCTTGTTCATGTCATCCAGGATTTTTCCTCTCCAAACCCTCTATTACTAGATAAGGTTAGGTTAGGTGTGTGGTGAGTGGATCTGTAAGGCCCTCCACTGTGACTCGCCAATTGTGTTATCTATTATTTATTTAAAATAATAAGGCAAGATAAATTGCAACGGCGACTCAATGTGGAGAGCACCTCAGGTGTGAATTCGGAGACCAAACTAATATCAGTTCAGGGAGTAGTCTTACCGGTTCGCGGGTAAAATCCTACTTTATTTAAGTTATTGAAGTTGATGAGATAATAGATGAAGTTAAGAAACCAAATGAATTTAATAAGTTAATAAATCAAGTTAGGAAATGTAATTAAAGTTAATCAAGAAAGGTAAGTGGGCGCCACCCTGAATAATATTAGTCGACTTGGTTTTCACCTCACAACTCTCTATCAACAAACCTGGAAATGCTGGAAGGGAAGGAATATGAACAACGCTGTTAAATTTACAGTTGTATGATGATTTTAAAACTAATATCACAGTTAATGAATGTTGTTTGTTGTTTTACGTTGTTTTACTTTGTTTTACTTTCCTTAGTTTCTTCGGCCAGGTCCTAGGTGTCTGATGTTAATCCATGGAAATTTAGTACATGGACACTACCTCATAGAAACTACTTCATAGAAAGCTCTTCGTTCGAAATGTCACGTACAAATTGGCAGGTACAAAGTGCTAGGAAAGATACATTGTATGTATTTTTCTATGTAAAATTCAGGATATCTGCAGTAGTTCGTTTTACAATTGTTCAAGAAATTCATTTAAGAACGTGGTTCATAAAAAAAATATCCTGTATTTTACTATTAAAAAACAAAAGAAGCAATAAAAAAATGTGATATGATACGATATGATATTATTAAGTAAATCTTATTTATTTCCATTCATCAAAGAAACAATATCTAAATAACATATAATCCCAATTTTATTTTATTACTTATTTCAATCACAGAAGGCGATAAAAAAAATGTAATGGAAAATGTAGTCCGGAAATATTATATTCTAGGTTGGTAATTAGATTGAATTAATCAATTAATTAAATATACCTATTTTAAAGACTTCAACTATATACATGTGAACCTTTTATCAACTGTATAAGAAAAACTAATCCCAAAGAACAAGATAAAAAAACAATATCGCTGTATGTGTGTAACTGGCGCTTATCACTAGGAGGAAAAAATATAAAAGCAAGAATCAGAAATGAAAAGCATATACGTAAATGCAACTTACCATTCACATCGAATGCACTTAAAAAAAAGTTTGAGGTAAACCTCTCACAAGGAATTAAAAATCTTTAACCTTATCGGTTCATGGTTCGCAGGAAATAGAAAGCTTATTTTTTTCTACTGGCTATTAAATTGAACCATGCGATGAGCAATGGACATACGTTGCGTATCCCTTTCCTGTTCACATGCTTCGCTTCGAGAAAGAATTTACATATTCGTAGTGTGTTCTTAATTTCTTTCTTTATCGGAGAGAAGAATTGAAGAAGAAGAATTGTGGCTCACACGTATTCATATTTCACGAAACAAATTCAGCTTCTCAACAAAGCCGAATAGTTTATTTGGTAAATGATATTTCAGGTCCGTGGGCGTGAAAAAGACCCTGCCAAACATCAGATACCTGATTCGAGCCGCGGCAGGTCTGGCACAAATAATATGCTCTCCTGTTCCATCATCTTCCAGACAAAGACAGCAAGTCGGATCTTCCAACAGTCCAAGTTTTAACATAGGATGATTCAGATGACAGTGACCTGTTAAAAGGCCTGTTAGACAACGTGGGTCTTACATTATATAGTCTAGCATTTGTTTGGAGACATTCTTCGAAAAATGTATAAAAGCCTTTGAATGAACCAATTTCGGTAAATTGGGTCAAAAGTATAAAGCTCTTCTCACTGTTCAGGTATTTAGTTTTTGTTTGGCAAAACATATTGCGATGCCAATAGTAGGTTCTGGTACGATAGAAACACATGCGGCACCCTCCCTTGCAAGAGAGTCCGCATTCTCGTTTCCTTCCATGCCAGAGTGGCCAGGGATCCAGACCAACAATACTTTATTGAGTTCTCCTATTGAGGAGAGTCTTTTTTGGCAGTCTTAGACCAATTTCGATGTTACACGGTGAGAGCTAAGTGCTCTCAAAGCTCTCTCTCTCTCAAAGTTCTTTGTATGAGATTGGCTTGCTCCAATTTCTCCACACATGAAACGATGGCGTAAACTTCCGCCTGAAATACGGTTGCATGGAATCCTAGAGAGGTTGAAATTTCTGTCCTAGGTCTATTACTAAGTAAAAAGGTGTGAGGTAAGTGAAGTAAAAACATGGTAACTGTAATAAGCTTTAATATAAAAATTTAAATATACTACAACTTAAAATAATGAAAAGTATATACCCAGCCTGGGTGGTAACAGCTTTATTACAGCCCAACTTCTCATCAATAGCTCCAGGTAGACACTGACATTTTCCATTATTACAATTAATTATATTTGAGAATTTTGGTTCTGGAATACATTCTTCAATACCAGAACAGAAATCGCCTAGACCAGCGGATCGGACGCATTGAGTGTTCCAACCATGAAAACCTTCTGAACATGTACAGTTGTTGGAGATACACGTGCTGCCTTGAAGGAAAGCACTACATTGATCGTTTTCCTCACAATAATCAAAGAATCTTGTCGCCGCTAGAACAGGATAATTATAAACTAATTATAACTGCTTATAACCACAAAATTTGGCTGAAGCAATGGTTAGTCATAAAAAGAAAATCCCATATAGAGATACTACAAATAGAGGGAACAAGTCAGCTTCGAACCCGTCAGCATATTATAAGAGAGAGATGGAAAGTAGGAGGTTTAAGCTGTCTTCCTCTAATGCTATATATACACAAACAAAGACTGAAAAACCTTTGATCGTCTGTCTCTTTCTCTCTTACTGGAGTTCAGACAGACATTCCCACTTCCCACTTCCCCAGAGCGCCCTATGGCTTGTTGCCTCTATATGGAAAATCCGCATCTAGCTCATTTTTTTATTTAATTTGAGTGACTTTTTAGAAAATAATATACCCATACTGACCCCTTAAACATTTAGTTTGATCACGAGATAACACATATCCTGTCGAACATCTGCACGTTACTCTACACTGCGTATTAGGTACCAGAACACATTGATTGTCATTGTCACAAAGCTCTCCAAGATTTCGTCCTTCTACACAACCGTTTCTGTCGGCGTTTGGTACTTCTTTATCGAATTGACAGGTACATTTACCATATACGCAATTGCCGAATTTACCATCTACCATCCAACAGTTTCCGCCACTCCTGCATAAGTCACCTAAAACTGAAAATACGCCGAAAAAGATATTAGATGGTTTAGTCTTATACGAGTATTGGGGTTCAAATCCCAGGTCTGCCAGACCTACAATGAATTTTTTAGAGGCAATAAGCGATTGCTGGGTCAGTACACCACCACCACCAGGCACCCACCACCGTTCCCTCCCCTGCTATCCCTTGAACCAGACAATCCCTGCTTTTAAAATGCTGAGAGACTCCGTAAACCGTATAGTGACCCGTCCGTCTCGAGGGGGGCTGAGAATGAAACACTTTCCTTCCTTTTTGTGATATACTGATATATCATTTGATCTGGGAGGCTATTAAGAGAAATGAAGCCGAAGGTACGCCAGGGTAGGGGATCTCTGGAGGCGCGAGGGTGCTGCCACATAGAGAGTCCGGCCGGAACTAAAATATTTAATTTAATGAGAACCAGAATAAAAACTCCAACGTCGTTAGTGGTAGTTGCAGATTCTTCCAAGGTACGCCAAGAGCCGCAGCTATAGAAATTTGACGTGACCTACTCAAAAAAATGCAGATTTAAATTTCATCTCATCGTCCTATATTTGTATATCTATTCATCCGTTTCAAAGATAACGCCTTGTGTGAGATGTGCAAGGTGATTAATATTGTGTAATGCGTGATTCATTATCTAGCGATTCCCAACAAACTTTTGACATCGTATTAATACTTACGTACTGAAACGTAGCATTTGCCATCATTGTATAAATGGGATCCCTCTTTACAACTACAAATCGAGTTAGAACACTCCGAATTTTCAGTTAAAACCAGCTGGCACTGCATGTTTTTCTCACAAGCTTCTCCATATCCCGCAGCTGAAAACAAGTTATAAAAATTAGCGTTATGTGTGTGTAGAGTAGGAAGGATGAGTTTAGGCACAAAGCAGACCACATTTTCACGTCCTCCCGAGGAGCTGACCTCGTTGGTGATCGTCCATCCTGTATCATGTCCTTTCAAGAAAGGTGGACAGGTCTTTAGGAGACATCTCCTTCATAGTGCGCATAGTCAAGAATTTGTGGAATTGTTACCAATAGTTTGAATCGCATGTTTTAATGAAAATAATAACCACTCACGTCCCATACAAGCGAAAAATGTGCTGTTTCTGCTAACTAGCTCATATTCTTCTGTACACTTGCAGTACCCCACTTTATCCGCGTCGTTGTCGTAACAAAAAGAATTATTGCTCATCTTTAAACAATCTTGGTCTACTCTACATCTTGTATAACTATCTGAAAACAAAATATAAATAAATTATTCTAAGTTAATGAATGAAAAAATATTGAGTTCTATTTTCCCACCCCAACAGATACAAACTTTCCTTTTAAAATATGCATCTGTCATTTTTGTTGAATGATAATAATATGATCATAATGTTTTGCTTACTTATCGAATAATCCTCAGAAAATCCATAATTTTTAGAGAGCACGTAATTTATGAGAATTGTACTAAAAATTATAAACAATGTAGAGTTATTCATTATATTTAAAAATAATAACTATTTAATAAACTAAAACACCAAACTAGACGGTTACGCGAGAGGCTTTAATTCATGGTTACTAATACTGTTTTTCTTTATCAGTAAAAAAACAGGTGAAATAGATAATTGTGATAAGAATAATTTTGTTTTTCGCGATAACGTCGACCTGTTTCAATTAACAACTTCATACTGTAAACACACGTTACTCATAAAAATTTTTATATTAAATTCAACCGTTGAGTGATAAATATATACTCAACGATTTAACACATAAATAAGTATTACATCATTTCAATCTTAAAAAAAGCAATATAATATATTAGTTAAATATATCATTTATTGTGTAGTTAACACTGGATTATCGTTCAAGTAAGAGGTATAGCAGAAAGTACGTTCTGACAGATCACAGTTTTTATTACCACAACATTTCTTCAACTCGCTTTTAAACTTTGCACACAGCACAGTCATATATTTTTAATTTATTTCATAAATAAAGAAACTTAACTAAAAAACTCATTCAATCATCTACTTCATTCAAATTTTTGTGCAAATAAATTGTCATTTTAGTAGAGTGTGTTATCGTGAAAGTTAAGCTACCCTTAAAGCACTTAAGAGCTCTAAGGTAACATATTTGCTGGTATGGGAATGCGGCGAAGAACTTAGAAGACTGGCGACTTATAGGAACAGTGTAACACTGGAGTGGATCCCAGGTCACAAAGAAATCACCGGCAATAAAAAAGCTGACTAACTCGCAAGAGCAGGATCGTCAACCCTGATGAACGGACCCGAACCATTGGGGTCATTCCCAGATGCTCCACTAGGTTATGGTTAAAAGGGTGGGTGAAAGAACAACGCAATAAACACTGGAAGAATACGCCCAGGCAAACACATGAGAAGAAATTCATAAAAGAGCCATCAGAAAAAGTAGCGAAAAAACTGCTCTCAATGAGCAGGAACAAACTACACACCATAACAGGGCTTCTTACGGGACACTTGCCACAAAAGAGCACCTGAAAAAAATAGGGCTGTATAACGGAGACCTTACATGCAGAAGATGCAAAAAGGACACCGAAATAGCTCTGCACATATTATGCAACTGTGAGACGCTGGACCACAGGAGACAGAAACTGTATGGAGGACCCCAAATGACTCTAGAAGGCTTCTACAACCAACCAGCAAAGAACCTGTATGAGCTAATACAGGGAAAAGATTGGCTGAATAGGCTGTAGTCAGAACACTAAGGCCAGGAAGCTGAGGTGGTGCCGGCGAAGGGACGGATCCTAAAAAAAGAGTGTGTTATCAATATATGTCAAAATTAGTAGTGTAACACTATTATAACGCCTTACAGAGTCTTTGGAAATCAAAGATCGAAGACTAAGAAGCAACAACTACTTCTCCAGTCCAGGATTATGCTCTCAGAGCTTCTGGACGGATGATATCTACCTTATACTGAGGCGCAAATACGCTGAAATCGGTCTATAAGTGATAGTGTCCTTTCGAATTGCAAACTAAAATGGTTGGTTGAATCCTGCAGGTATATCAGCACCGTTTAAGTTTGAAGAGTAATTCAATGTCTTTCGTGGCATGTAGTTGCTGCTTCTTAGTGAACGGTCTTTGTTATTTGATTTTCTAACACTCTGTAAGGCATTACAATAGTATTATACTATCACTCATTAAATATTGCACTTGTGTTTTATAAGAATGCTAATTTCATTACACAACTTACAAGTAATTGTTAACACTTTTATCTACTTACTATTTTTTGCAACTCTTCCATATCAATCCTATAAATAATAAATTCATTTTCACGGTTAATGTTGGAGAACAATTGATATTAGCAGAATAAAGCTCTTAAATCCACAACGTGAATTTAAATGGATTGTCTAAGCAGTAGAAGTTGTATAAAACGGGTTGCCTACTCACTAGTTTTCATAATAATAAAGGCATGCTGGATCGGTTGTATTGAGAGACGTGTGACAATCATATTTATAGAAAATGTAAAAAAACTTTATAATTTGCTTTAACTTTATACTTGTTATTCAGGTATATTGAGCAATAATAAACCAGAAGCTATTATACTTTGGGAAACAGTTTGCTCCACTAACACTAACTTTTTTTCTATTCATCAATAAT
The DNA here is from genome assembly GCA_910591695.1 of Galerucella pusilla. NCBI lineage: Eukaryota > Metazoa > Arthropoda > Insecta > Coleoptera > Chrysomelidae > Galerucella > Galerucella pusilla. The sequence goes on from CAJUYI010004159.1 coordinate 16,663, forward strand.
TAAAGTATGTTCATACTTGTTGTGAAGTAACTAACTACCTATATTTTATTCAGGCCTCCTGATGTAAATAAAAGCCCATTGCACGAGTTACTTTTTTCAATGGGTTAATCTATTGTATTTAAGTTGTATTAAGGCTAATATTAAATTACACACATTCAAATTCAACATAGTCACTTCCGGTTTAACTGGAAATGATATGAAAAATACCTCAAATATTTCAAATATTCGGATTATTGGACTTCACCCATTCAATTTAATTTTCAAAAATCTAAGCTCGCTGTTCAAACAGGAATCAAAAAGATTTCTACTGATCTTCATTTGGCTTGGCAATTCAGTAGTCCTGAAGGTCTAGATCTCTAATGAGTTAATGTTTCACATTTGAATTGCAATGAAACAGTTTACTTCATATTTGCGAAGGTAATTTGTGAAGCTGTTTTCTCCTCTACCTTACACAACTGATAGATAGGTTCATCCCTCTATATGCTGATTGTATGAATATGTTTCCTTAGTCCTCTTTCACTCTTACGTCTTTTTTAACGTGACAGTTTATGGGAACGGCGCTGTGTGTAATGATAGCACCTTGTCCTAAGGTCATTTTGGATTAGACAATTTTTCGTGCAATATTCAGTCCAAGTTTTGGAACAATATTTGGAATATATTTCTTGTGTGAAATATTGACCAACTGTTTTAAGCTATTTTAGACTATTCCAATTTATTGAACAATATTTAGTTCAAGAATCTGCGCAGTGATTTGATTTGATGATTAGATTAATATAACAGTTCAATAATTTCGTTAGTTATGGAACCGGAAAATTTGAAATATTTATTAATTTGCACGGCTGCTCATGTCACTGAGCGAATATTAACTTTAAAACAGAGAAGAAGGAGTGTTTTACGTTGTAGAAACAAGCATATTCATACATTTCAATCTCTCGTTTATTCCAAGATATAATTTTCAACCATTTTAATACATAACCACAAATTATCAACAATAAATCAAATTGTTAAGAAAATAGAACCTGTTTTATTTTCTTTTGCAATTTGACAGGGTAGACAACTTTTAATACAATTTTTAATTTTAGACTCAACAATTTGAATTGTTCCAGAATTTAAACAAAATATTGCACAAAAAATTGTCTAATCTAAAATGACCTTTACACGCAAGCTTTCATACAAGACAGTTTCATGCCGGAATCGTACACGGCTGCCGTGGAAGCGCGGCAGGATGACCGCAACGGCACGGTGCCGTAGCCATGTACGGCAGAAGAAAAAGAGTGTATAGATAGAAGTATTCACACACGTGCCGTTGAAACGGAAGTCATTTTATTCAGAAGGTTTTTGGTCTCTGTATTGTACAGATGTAAGATGTTAGGGTACATTGACCAGTTAGTAGTTCTGTCACTTTAAGGCAGTGGCGTAGCGTGGGTGGGGCGGAGGGGGCGGCAAAATGTCTCCAGCAGTTTGTTTCCTGTTCTGAATCAGAGGAAGATATAAGTGGTAAAGGACCACTGGAGCTCCTCCAGCTCATTCAAAAACTGAATCTTGGAATTTCGGTTTCAAATATAGTCATCTTGATTCGCATATATTTGACTTGAAGTTGAAGCTAATAAAAGATTACCTCAGATCTACTATAAGCTCCGCTAGACTATCAAACTTGGCTATATTGTCGATTGAACAAGAATTGGCTGCTAATATTGATTTTGACAAAGTTATTTCTGACTTCGCTGCTCGTAAGGCCCGTAGAATCCGCTTGTTAAACCGCTCATCCTATTTTACCTTCAATAAAAAGTACCTCATTGCCTGTGAAATTTAATTTTAATTAAGCACCTATAGAATGGGGGCGGCAAAAGGGGTCTCCCGCCCCAGGCGCCAAGATGGCACGCTACGCCACTGCTTTAAGGTTTAATATTTCATCAGTCAGCAGCTTGGTTTTCTTACCCAGATTCTGCTGTGTTCCAGTCTCCAGACCCTAGATTCTACAATAACATATGTGCCCGGGGTCACTCTATTGTGGTTTGTCAGGGTTCAGAGTTTTGGAAGACAGTGCCACACCAGTTTAGATTTGATCTAAGGTACACTAAAGATTCCAATGCCGACGATTAGAGAGTATAAGGAATAAGGATCCCTCAGCCTTTTTCATCTTAAACGCAAGCGTGAAAATTACAGTAAACTTTGGGTTGGCCGAAATTACGATACTGCACCATGAAGTATAATTAATTAATTAAAAGTAAAGGTATTTTTACCACAATCGATAATACTATTTTAACCTTTCCCCAAAATAATTTATTGCCAACGTAGTCTTGTCAACTGTTTGCCATATATAGAAAATTGATTCAATGACGTTCGCCATGCGCTTCAATTGGAATTAATTAATAAAACAAATACAATCCAGTTGGGTTTAACTTAAAAGTAAATTTTATTTCATGATGTAATGGTTTTGTTACAAGTCTTCATAATAACATATGTCTAAATTCTTGAGGCCAAGTTTAATATTTTTACTATTGTCTACAGATGAAGCGGTTAATATTTAATTTAACGTAAATTGCGCTGTAGCTCTACTACAATGGGTGAGTATTACTTTGAACAAATATAATAAATTTTTATAACTTCATTTGTGGCAATATAATAATTCGAGTTCTTTTCTCTTACGAGTTGAATATTTCTCCAAATTACTTTCTTGTTTTATCACATTTTTATTTTCAGTTTTTTTCCGCATTTTGTGAGATTATTAATTCAATGTTCTTTCCCAACCATGTGGTCGGTTTTGATTTAAATTTTGGTAAACAAAGAAAATTTTTGCGAATCTAGACTTTCTAAATAATTTTCTACTCAATATTCTCTTCTTTATTTAATTTGGCTTCCCAAAAAGCCAAAGAAATTTATATATTTTTCCAAGCCTTGCAGTTGGCCGAATAGTAACTGTCTTTTAAGCCGCGTTTACACGAGGCCATTTATGGCTCATTTTTT